>CM056596.1:45467520-45577472 GCA_029721355.1 Tegillarca granosa
CAGCATAATGTACTTCCTTTTGTCAGGGCCGCGTTTAAGATGTTAAGAGTGGAGTGGAGTATTGGTGTTTAATGCCCCAGTCAAGAACCTTTCACTTGTTTCGAGGCGTTTAGTTCTGGAATGGTGAAGGAAACCGGAGTGCCCGGAGAAAACCACCGACCTTTGGCAAGCGATATATATATATATATATATATATATATATATATATATATATATACATATATATATAAAGAGGGGGTAACGTAATATACATTCTAAGACAATGTCTGTAATTTGGAGCTGAAAACGGGATACTGTTATAAAAAAATAACATAAACAAATAAAAAATACTAAAACGTATACAGTACATACAGCACAAAACACACATCTATCTATTTATCATTTACGTAGAAACAATTTTATCAACCAACATTTCCCAAAACAAAAAGTAATTATAAAGAAAATGAAGTGCAATTTTACACATAAAACTAATTAATACAATCGTACTGTGATAACCCTGTGTACTGTTATACATCGTAATACTTAATAACCTAGGAAAAAACTACACATTGACTAAGAATTATTTCGATTGTTTACGAGTATAATAACTTAAACTATAATCCAAACTAGGTCAATGATTTTCTTTTGGTACTCCGGAATCCTCTTCAATTTTAGAACAGATAGTAGATATAATTGTATAGGGACCTCCACCGGGGAATTAAACAATCATACTTTGAATATGCTTAAGCTGTTGTAAAAACGACAAAACTTTAAAATAATATTCGTCAAGTCCTTCTTCCAAAATGCAAACAAACAGTATCATCATCATATCATCATCATCATCATCATCATCATCATTATTATTATTATTATTATTATTATTGTTATTATTATTATTACATGTATATGAATAAGACAGATATAAAATGAAATGATAAACATATCTTACTCACGCATTAGTCTTCAATTTTTTTTCTGCCTTTTAAACTAAGACTTTTTTGTGCAAAGGAAATCATTGGATTAATTATATACTATATTAGACATAGTAATATAATCTATCAGTCGGTAAAGTAATATGTCTAGAACACGCCCCATGTGAGAAACTGGAAATAATTTGATGGTACTTTTGATTGTGGGTCATTGGGTCGTACTTACTACAAAATAAACATATTAATTCGTGGGAGGATATATAAAAAGTCATACTTGTAAGTTATAAATATTCTTGCTTTTTTACAACGTTATTATGAAATCTGATTCACTTCCTTTTTAAGTTATACTGGGATCCGCCATTTTGAGAAATTGCATTTTTAAACGCGCAAAAAAATGGCTAACAAAAAACAACTGCTGGGCAAATGACGTTCAAGCAATAAAGTATTCAATTCTAAAATAACTAAAAATTTCAAGCAATTCCATAGTGCACACCTGCCACTAGCTAAAACATTATTTACCTTTAAATAAAACAAATTTTAAGCAATGCTATTTGCATTCGTCATGTCATTTTTTTAATCTCAAAATAAAAACAAATTTTCGGGGTTTATTTATTTTTCCATTTCGTACAATTATCTGAATCATCAATAATATCGAAACGTTTTGAAGTTTGTACTTCTTATGCCCCCTTTTTATCTTCCAATCAAACACCATTTGGAGTTTACCTCCTATTATTTCTATAGAATTTATTTATAAAAGTTTGAGGTCGATATCATTAGTCTAATGTTTTGTCTTTACAAAGAGCAAAAGGTGCCAAAAACTTTATCTTGTATCTGATATTGAAGTTATTTTAAAAGCTTCCGATTCTGTCTGACATTTTGGAATCGAATATAAAGACTTAGTATATGATTTGTACTTTGTTAACAACAGGGCACTGTACATGTAATTATGCCACGTTTATTATGTATCATTCTTAGCCGCGAATAACCGCTTTTAATGCTGACTTGATTTTAATCACGTCACATATATGTATATATATTTACATTTGCTTTGCAACTTTACTAAATAAACATGTTTGAGACCTGTGGCAAATACGGTACAATAACTGACATTGATCACATGATCATTACACTATGCGTATGAATATTTCAATGAATATTTCACTGTCTGGACTATTTTTTAAGAAGTTTCATAACAAAACAACAACACAGCCTGAGAAAAAAAAATTATTAATTTTAAAATATACATTGAATTAAATACACAACGGAAAATTTCCATTCATCTAAAAAGAACCCTAATTTCTCCCATAATACTGAAAAAGTGTGTATGGCACCATCTGTTCTATAAATTTTATTTCCCGAGCTATGAAATTTCACCACCAGTTAAAACCACAGACGAGTCTGGGGAATATGTAACTTAAATACATGAAATACAACCAAAAAATTTTCAGAGGGGAGATATCTCATACAGACGAAAATAGCAGATGTTAAAAAAGAATATATATGCAAATGTTAAACCGCTGTTTCCAGTGCTTCGATAAAACTGACAAAAATCCCAAAGTTTTTCCAGTGCTTCGATAAAACTGACAAAAATCCCAAAGTTGGTTCAATCAATATAAGAAAAAGTCATGGCTGGTCCTGAAGAGTCGTATATGGTTCATGTTCAAACCACTTTTAAAACGCACATTTGCCTGTTTTTATCCGACACATGCCATGCTGCAAAAGTTGAAACTAAATACACTCCTCGCTGTTTGCGGGTGACGGCCATTCAGCATCTCAATGACCTGGGGTACGAAGCTCGGCACAAATTTGTTTATGTCGAACCATAAATGAGAAGCTTCTCCCAATCTCACAACAGAACTGTCTCAACACAACAGAAAAAACGTCATAGTAACTCATTGTCAGAATTAACTCACCCTGCAAAAAAATTTATACACCGAATCAGCTGTTGTACCGCGCCTAAATGGGTCACAATCTGGGTCGCATCATGTGCTCAGTTCCACAAGTTCTACGAATAATAATGACAGAAACTATGACTTTCCAAAGCAGATTACATTTCCGTCATCCAATTAATTCACTCCTGGTTTCTTCGTAGATTCCAATTTCTCGCACTGCACTTTCAAATTTCCAAAAATGACAGCGAGAGTGAAACATCATTTTCGTGTCAATCTTCGAGACTGTTCACTTGTTCGTCATCCGCCTTAGGAAATTCGTTTTTTTTTAAATAATTTCGTAAAATTGCTATGAAAGTGACTAAATTGATGTTTTATATAAAATGTGCAAAACAATGTGATAGTTAATAAAACATTTCATAATTTTTGCGAGTTCCGTTTTTTTCATGTTGTACTATATTTTGTTTACATTGTTACGCTGTTCCAATAATTGACCCCGCTTCTCGTTGAAGGCGGGAAAATTCAAATTGACGTGACAAAAATTCAAAATAATCAATTAATGATTAATATAATGTAAATATAACCATTGAACAGCATAGCTATGGCAGTTATTGGATTATAAATGCCATAGCTTTGCCAGGCAAACCAATTATAACGCGCTAACGCGCGTTATTCAGTTTGCCTGGCAAAGCTATGTCATTTATAATCCAATAACTGCCATAGCTATGCTGTTCAATGGTTAATTATTTACATTATGTAATCATAAGTGTATTTTTGGTCTCGTGACGTAGTTACGTGCTTATTAATATATTTTAAAAAGTAGATCTTATAAAAAAGATATGGGTTACAAGGGTATGTTATTGAAAATGTCTTGAACAATACTTTCTCTTTTTGTTAGATGAATTACGAAGGACTTCATGGATATTCAAAACAATCTAGTTTTCACTGATGCGCAAATCTTTCTTATTTACTGTTACCTTGTTGTATACGAGACAAAATTTCGTCTCCAGAAATATGTGTGCAACAACACAACTATCAAGTAGTTGTGCCAAAACAGTAAGCAAAGGCTAATGCCCTCCATCTAACAAAATTGTATGAAAGGTCATGGTCATGTTTATGTCAAGGGTATGACATAAGTAATTGTTTGTTTTAACATGCACTTCAGTATTAATGCATGATTTTCCTTTTTTTTTTTTTTTTTTTACATAGGATCCAAAAGAGTAAAGCATACAGGTGAAAAACACATTTTTAAAAAAAATAAAAATAAAATAAATGAATTAATTAGTTAATAATACATGTAATAATAATAATAATAATAATAATAATAATAATAATAAAAACACACATAATTGTCAATAGTTAAAACATCTGTGCCTTCGAAAGTATAAACGAAACTTTGAAAATTACATCATAACCGAATTCTAGGAATTGGTCAAACCGAAGTTTATCTTCAAGGGACTTGAACATATTTTCTGAAATTTTTCATTTCGATTGTAAAAATTGAAAGTGTTATGTAGAACAAACTGTTATAACGATATATAGTCTATTGTCCAGACATGATTACCCAGTAGACACTCGGGTGATTCTTAATGGTTCACAAACGATAGAACTTTTATCTGAAATTTCATCTTTATTTTTTTATTGTTGTTTTATCATCAAAAACTAAGTTACATTGACCAATTTTTTATTGATAAGTGCTTATATCCATATATGTAAATTTCATCAAAACTACAATTACGTTAGCAGTATTGTACTATACCAAATTGCCAAATATATAAACAGAACAAGATAAAAAAAAAACACTAAGAAAAGACAACACACACACACACACACACACACACACACACGCACACACACACACACACACATATATATATACACATATATATTAGTACTTACTTGTATAAATTGATTTCCTTATGAAATTAAAAATACGATTTTATGATAGAGTCTTTTAACTTCAAAGTTTTAAATCAAAACTGTCATGATGTTATTTATATGGTCTGGCAACGCTATGCTTAGTTACATATTTTACTTGTAACATATACAAAAAAGGATCTGCTTTATCTATTTCGTTGTGCATATGCAATGCAATGTGCACTTTCTATGTCTGATTTAGATAAACTTAATTAGTTTGTCCTTGGTTTTGTTTGGGGCCAAAAACCTATTTTTTAAATATTCTAATCACCTTCAAGATGAGGAAGGGGCTCATTAGCATTTAAATCTAGATACCAAAACATTGTAAATTAAGCTTTATTTTTACTAATGAACTTGAACGAGAAATTTCGTAATCAACCACTAAGCTATCAACTCATGTTTTCCGTTGTTTTTACGATAAATTCAAATTCATGTTCAACAATATTTTAATTTTGCTAAGATATGTCTAATAAAACGGATTCGTTGTGTTCTAAACTTTCTGTACTACCAGATATCTACTTATTTCAAAGGAAGTGGAAGTAATGGGAAAGAACATATAGGTTCTAGTTTGTTTTTGTTTCGCAAGGGACTTGTTTACTGGCACCGATCTCGTTTTATTCACCTTTATTTAATAACCAAATTTTTTGTTTACTTAAGTTATTTAGATTTAGAAAAAAAATCTGGTGCTTCAAATGAAAGAGTTAACTTATGTAGAACACTGTCATTTGGGAGTTCTAATTGATCTTTAAAAGAATATCCCAAATCCCTCGAAAACTCAAACAATTGCGATTTAAAAGTTATAAGCTTTGAGTTGAGGACATTCTTAGTTAAGTACTAATTGTGAAACTGGACCAAAATATTTAAACAAAAACTTCAATTATTTTAAAAATTTCAACAACTGCGCTGAAAGGATTATTATAAAATTTATACCTTGAATAACTAATGAATGAGTATTAAATTATGTGATTTGATACTACCAATCGATTCAAACTGCTGGGTACTATTACTCCCCCCCCCCCAGTGTTATATGGTGGATATCCCCATATGAAATAATAAGTTTTGAATCCAAATGTTATTATTGTCTCAACATAGACTCATTGGAACAAGTTAGGGTCTGATTATTTCCATTACGTATTTTATAATAATAATAATAATAATAATAATAATAATAATAATAATAATAATAATAATAATAATAATAATAAAACAGGTCTGTAGAGACTACTGTCACTTTTTGTTCTGTTTACAGAATGTACCGTGAACAATGGTCAAGGACAAATCATTAGTATATGTAGACCTTGTAATTTTGCAGAAATCTGCTCACATATACAAAACAAAAACAGCATATACATATCACCGATTTAGTATAAACAAGAGCGAATTTAATTGGTTCTTTTTAAGATGGTATTTAAGTAAAACAACCTCTGGTTGGCTCTTTCAGTATGACGTTTTGCAGACAGTGTTATCTCCCTGAACCGTGGAACCGGTACACTACATTACCAAACTTTAACATAACTGGAAATAAAGTTTAATCTTGGTTGATGAACTTTTACATAGTTTAATCCTGTTTTGCATGCGACCGAATTTAATCAAGAAAACGGATGTAAGCGGAGTTTTATGTCTGCCAAGTCATTCTCTATTGCGACCAAATGACGTCATCACACTTACATGTCTATACGTATTTTAAACATTTTAATTTATCATCATATATATACTTTATATCACTTTGAAATAACATAACTTATAGGTTCAATCAGTGATATACGCATCGCTTTTACCACACGATTTCTACTATAGGATAAAGCACAACAATTAGAAACTAAAATATCATGGGTAAAAAAATGGCTGCAACGTCACATTTGTTTACATATTAACTAAAAAGCGCAGTTACAAGATTTACAAAAACGGTTCGATTGTTAAAAGAGCTAAAAATAAAATCAATAAAATTAATCACTTTTACTCCAAACTTTCTTTTGCAAATTCTAACTTATTTCTTGCACTTTCAACTTCGATAATTGAAGAAAAAAAACACCACACGAGGGTACCGGTTAGACTGTTTACACACAATGTTTGGCGTGGAGTAACCACAGGGGGTTTTGGTTTAAATCTAATATTGTTTTCAGAAATATTGATAGTATTTTCTTGGTTTTTTATTAATATAATGTATTTATGGGAATATTAGATATAAAATAATAGTTATAGTAAAACTTTGAATATCAACAAAAATGTGTTGTTATTTGTGGACTATATTTCAGTCGAAAATCTCGTTCTCGTCTAAAAAGCACGTTCTTCGTGGCTGTTGCGTCTACTGGATTCTTTTTAATGCGCATGTGTTATAGAAGGAAATTTTTGAGACTTGAAATCAATGCATTATTTTTATTAAAATATTTAACGAAAATATAACACGCGTTATGATCGGTTTTCCTCGCATGCGTTCATATTGACAATGAACATCATTTTAAAACAATATCTGCTGATATAACTTAACCTCATGATGACAGCCATTGCAACTGAAAGTGAATATATCAAAATAAACTATTTTAAAACTTTTGATTTTCATATTTTGTTACTCAAACAAATTAAATCGAAAATAAAATGATCGCGAATTTTTACAATTTACATGTCATAACTTATAGTGTAATTGAAAAAAAGATTAACGTCACGGAACTTACTGTACTTATAATGTAAGATATATGTACTAAGACAAGATGTAACTGCTATCTTTATATTGATGAGTAAAAAATTACCACACCGATAAAGTTTAAAAAATAAATCTAATAAATTGAATTAATCTTGAAGTACAACATTAGGACAAAATAACAAACTTAATGACGCCATGGTGATTATTTTTATATGGATGTTTTATTAGTTTTAATTTATTTTTAGAAATTTGAATTAAATCTACACAAACTGATTGAAATGCATCAAAAAAAAAGCTGACACAGTTGGCTCTTTATTCGTCCTCTTGTTTCGACATTGTCATGGTAGCAGTACGCAGTACACAGTCGTGAAATGATACATAAAATTTGCCATTATTGGTCATGGCATTTTTAGTGTCATGCACCCATATTTGAATAATTCTTGTATAAACACTATTTTTTATTTTTAATTCGAAACAATCTAAACATTATTTTTTACACTGCATTTATGACTTGAACACATATCTATCACATTTTGAAAACATCTTGTTTCCCAGTTGCCAACCACACCAAAAATAATATTGTTTTTCTTAACATATATTATTTGTACAGGTTCAGCCAGTCTCAGTACTAGCAAAATGTTCAAAAGCACACGTATTTTCTAAAAACGGAAATAGTTTTTGATACAATAATTATTAAAATTAGTTTTTGTCTTGCTGAACAGAGTCATCTCTTTATATTTAAAAAAAGTTAGGAACTTTTAATTATTTATTTATCAAGAAAATTAGATATTATGTCTTCCTGCTTAAAGCACATACAAAATGTGGTCCTGACAAAGGGAGTTTGTAATGCGGTGCAAGTTCTTACGCTGAAAATAGAGTACATGGGTCAAACAATTCGGGTTAAATTTTGTTCAAACCTAAAAAATACCCTTCACCTTGGCAATATTGCAAATACTATCTTTTGTCTGAATTTAAATGAGCAGGGGCTAAGTTGAGACCTCTATGTTTTATCTGTACTACTTTTGAACGCCCCCAGCCTTATTACGACTATAAATTGCTAGCTTAAGTATGTATGATTTAGCTTGATCAGGGTCAATACTTATTTTTATTAACTTATGTGTTTTAATAAACATCCAATATTAATTTAAAGTGTTATTTAATGCTTTTAATTAAAACTTAATGTTTTCAAGTAACGACACTCAAACATTGATTGTATTTCAGGAGAAAAGTACATTTGTTAATTCTCATCTGTTTTTTAGATATTGCTTTTCCTAAGTGTTTACAGAATACCATTTTAACAGAGACACTTAATCACTTATGAAATTCTTTTGATTTAATGTTTATGTTAACAAGTAGAAATTTCTGTATTTTATCCACCACGAGACGAAAAAAAAAATCAGTAAATTCATTTTAAAACCAACATCTTTCTGGTTTATGTATTGCAAATAGCAAATTAACAAAATGTTTAATTAATGATAAAATTCGTGTTCTTTCTGAAATTAAAATTGTCAAATATTTTGGCACGTTACTCAAATACCTGTCTGTAGTTTTAAAACTCTTTATGATTTAAACTGTATTACTTATACATGGTACAAATGAAACTTCGAAAAGAGGAACAAAGTAAACTACAACATGTACTTTAAGGTAATATAGGCCTAGGTGGTTCAGATACATAGAGTATGCTTAAACGGTGATTTAGAAACTAATAAATAATAGAATATTAATTCGGCAATAAACACCAGGATGTTATTCATGCGCAATAAAGGTCATAATGTATTTTTAATAGATTAGTTTAAACTTTAAAAACAAACTTCGCGTTTTCAATTAGAAAGACGCAAAATGTTTCTTTCAAGAGAATCACGGTCTATAGCATTAACTCTTTTGTACTTATAATATACAGCTGTCTCAAAGTCGAATTTATTTGTTAAATTACCAAAATCTATATTAATAAGTACTTTTTAAGTTCTACTAGTAGAAGAAAGCAAGCCGTCTATAATTAATTACAAGAGATTTACCAGCATACAACTTATTAACTTTTGAACTCTCGTTAAAATGGTGCACGGAGTTTAGAGCGTATGTATGTATTATGTATGTATGTATGTATGTATGTATGTATGTATGTATTTGAACAAGCTCTAATATACTGTATTAACTGTGAAACATATAAACACCATACGCAGAAGAAGCATAAAACTGTTATTAATGGAAAATTGACAATGGAAAAATAAAAAAATTAAAGTCATCACGCTTCTTGTATACCTTCAGATGTAACCTCCCGTATGTGTCATAATTGAGGTACAAGTCCAAGTATGAAGCCGAACATAGAGAATCAGTTATATCTTTTGTTTCAAATTCGATAGGATAGTTGGCACTGACATATTAGGTGGAAAATATCAAATAAAAAGGAATTTAAAATACATGTAAAAAGAATAAGAAGAAAAGAAATAGCAATTAATAGAGTATTGCTGTTATCGAAATGCTGTTCTCAAATAAAAATATGTTCATTTTATGAAATAATTACATTTGTTTAAGGGGATAGTTTTTTGCAAGATGTTGGAAAAACTATCAGCACCATCACCACCACCCACCACCACCACAATCCCAAAAAGAAAAAGTTTAATTTCTCTCTATTTTGAAACATATACATGTATTCGTATTATAGACTCTTCATATCTTAATATTATCACAGACAAACAAATTGATTTTAGTACAACACATCCTGAAATATTTGTATCAATCAATAAAATGTACTTGACAACAACCAACGGAACCAAGAATACTACAAAATATGTTTCAAGCCAAAAAAAGAGGGAAAATGGCAAAAGAAAAACCAAACACGTATTGCTGACTTTTGAACAAGCACTTTGGTATAATTAATTTGCGTGGTTATAAAACTATTCGAAAGCCATTAATATTTCTTTACTTTTTGTAAAAACGCATTAGTTCTAACAGAAGAAATTTTTATTTGAAAACCGTGTTCTTTGCAACAACAATATAAGATTAAATAAAAAATAACAAAGTTTAATGAACAAAAGGTGTACAAAAAGACAAAAAAAATAGATAATTAATTAAACTTATATTTGAAGGTAAAAAGAGAAAAACAAAAATAATTATTTAAAAACATACTAACATATTTAAGTTACAATTTGTTTAATTTTGATCATAAAATGCATATTACTATATCGCTAGTTTTGATTTTATTATTTTAAGTGTAACTTAACTTCAGCGCAAACTACTTAAAAATTTAATTATTACGTTGCATACAAGAATTACTATAGTTTTTAATATCAAAAGACACACATTCTTCTCGGAGTTCAAATTCATACATATGAAAGCATAAATTACATGTAAAGTTAGTGTAACTTCCTCGTTTTAGTGCAAATCGTAGATGTAACATATACAATATTTAATGTTACTACGATCACTTATCACAAATCAACCAAAATTGTGAACAATAAAATGTTTTAACTCTCAAAAATATACATTAAAACTTTTTGCATGAATCCATTCTTAAACATTACACTTCTAAACGAATTTTAGAAGTTTTGAGAATGATAAAGATATATACCGAAAACCTATTTATCATATATACACTCTTATATACACAAATGAAAACCGAAATTGGCCGACTTCAGAAGTTATCTACATTAAGAATCGTGGCTGAGTTCAATGACAGATAAAAGATAATTTCATCTACTGATATGGGAAAAAACAAGAAGCTGTTTTGTTATCAATTTTCCTCCTGATACACCGTGAAGTAGACATAATCTGGATCGCTGTTCTAGGTAATATTAGACGTAATCTGATTGGCAGTTCCAAGGTGATGTTAGAAATAATCTGATTGGCTGTTCCGGCAGGTAATGTTGGACATAATCTGATTAGCTGTTCCAAGGTGATGTTTTACACCGATTGGCTTTTCACACAAATATGTAACTTTATCTCATTAACACACTAGCTAGCGTGTTCCACTACATTACATTAACTTATTGATAACAAAATTCATTCTCTGATAAGTTACGTGATAAATTGTTCTTACAAATGATTATTGGTAATAAAATGGAGTATATGAATATTTGATAAGTGTATTATCAACGTAACGAAAGTTTTGTATTTATCAACACAATGAAAGTGTTGCATTTATCAACGTAACGAAAGTATTGTAATTCCGTATTTCAGTGCAGCACTCCCTTCTAATATACAAGATAGAAATTTGTGATTTTTGTAATAACCCCTTGATTGTAAATATATTAGCGTGGTTACTATTACGGCAATTTAAGCAAGATGTCTAATCACTTAAAACTGTCATTTTGAGAAATATAAAAAAAACCAATTATCAATGCAAACTATACCAGTTAAAAAAACCTTTCAAAAGCAATGTAGATAAAAGAAATACAATATTAGATAAAACAAATAAAACAAAGTCAAACTGACACAATTTAATTTTAGAATGAACCGCGACAGAAGTCATTGACAAATAAATTACTGAGCATTCTGATTAGTTCCAAATATCCGCTGATACGAAACCAGAAAAATTTGATATAAAACTGGAGAAACTGTCTCGATATTAATTAACCACCTAACACCATAAGAAACCTAATCTGATTAACTGGTTTGACGTTTTGCTCCAATAGACTGTTTCACTATGACATTTTACATCAAGAGATAGTATTATCTTAATCAATCGTATTTTTAGTACTCTACATTACCCTTTAGTTAACCAATACAGATAACACAATTAGTTGTCCGATATTACGTGAAGAAATTTATACATTATGCTTGATAACTTACATTCTAGATCTAGAATTGTGACTTTTTAAAACTCTGCGTGTTTGTGTTACCTTTCATGTTGTTTTAAAAAGCTGATGTTTCAGTTCACGTGTCATGTGCTTTTCTAAGGTTACTTATGTTATGTTAGGTTATGTTATTTATTTATTTATATTTTTGCAAAAATGAATAGAAATTTGCAGTTTACAAAGCGACTTGACGGCAACGTTAGGTATTGCGTTATCATTGAAGGCAAAGGGTAAAGCAGTATTATACAACAATAAAACAAACCATTGTAGTGACTAGCTAGGTTTGCAAGATTAGAAACTTAGACTATATATATAGTTTCAACAAAAGTGTGTGTGTGTGTGTGTGTGTGTGTGTGTGTGTGTGTTTTGCTAACCTTCTTTTTCACAAACTTTTCTTTCTTTCATGTTTTATCCAATATTTATTAACGATCTTCAAGTAATATTTTAATGATACAAAAAATTGTACTTTGTGACGTGTAAACTGCCTAACCTCTTGACTGGTTACTTATACACAATGTATAATAACGATTTACATAGATATATATCACGTAACTATACATACTTATAGTAAGTGTAACTTCCGTGTTTCAGCACAACCCTCTCCAATCCGGAGTTAGATAAGATATCAAATGAACCAAAACTTCTGGATTCACATCTTGTGCACTATATTACGATAGTCCATATTAGCCAGACAAAAACACGCTGGCGATGTTTTAAATGGTTTATTTATTTATTTATTTATTTTTATTTATTTGTTTTTATTTATTTATTTATTTTTTTGGTATTATGCTTCAAATATTTTATCAGCCAGGAAAAATAAATATGTTTCAAGTTAGTGGTGTTATTCTAAGCAAGGTAGTTAGTTGATAAATCTTCAACAGACTTGAAATTTCAAACGTTTTTAAAAAATTGATTTTTGGAATTTATAATACTTTTTTTTCTGAAATCGTTTCAGTTTTCTTTTAGTTTTTGCTTTGAATTTGATGTCAATAGATTAAAATAATTATTTGATGAAAGTTATTAAAAAATAAATTCTTTTTCATCCCTACCCTTTTCAGCTAAGCATCTAGATACTATTTTTTAATCACCTTGTTAAATTATAGTTAATTAATCGCTATATTTTTGATTAATTGAAGTCACATTTGACAGGAAAATTGAAAGGTAGCTGTTCCTCTGAGCTCTTGATAAGGCATATTAAACCTTACTATAAAGAACTGGATTTTTGTTAACTTAAGGCAATCACGTCATAAAGGTTCATATTTCTATCCAAGAAACAAGTTCATTATTTTTAACATTGTAAAGTTACAATATAGAGAATACATCATAACATACAATATCAAAAAAACATATTATTATACCTCACAGAAAATTCTTAAACTATTATTGGTCAATTTTTAATCACGTGGTATGAAACAATTCACAATGTCTGAAGCAGCGATTAACATTGCCATGGGATATTGCAATGTTCACTGCTATGCACGGAAACTTACGACTGTCCATTACGGAAACCACTGAGTGATCCTGCTAAAGATTACGTTAGTTATAGACCAGAAACTTCTACAGTTCTTTATCAGATGTTATTTTACGCATTTTAAACAGGGTTTGTTGGAAAAAAATGTAAAAGAAATCACTTTTTGTTCGGTAAAATAAAGTAAATATTGGACCCTTGGTTGAGGGAAATGTGGAGGATTGGATATTTTGTATCTTTACCTGTAAATATATACTAGACCAAAAGCTTACAATTCTTGATTTAACACAAATGCTGATTGGATACCTTCCTAATTCACCATATACAATTAGATTCGGTGTTGATTTTTTAACAGTTAAAATAAGTCTTCAAAATTTCAGATGTAAGAGCCATGTACTGATAAAAATAAAATTAAAAATAAAATCGGATATTTGAATTGCATCATTTAAAAAAATAATAAAGTAGCACATGGCGCACCCCCTGATCAGTGTACATCATGTACTATCCAATTGCACTTGAATATGCATGAATATGCATGAAATACAAACTAGTCAGCTTAAACTTAAAGTGTATATCAAATATTAATAATTTTAGATTTTAATGTATTTCATTATCGCTAAAGTTTTCTGTTTCGTTAAATTGTATTCTAATTGCTGAATCATTCACATAGTGGCCCCTGTTCAGTATTTTAGAAGCGGAGAGAGAGAGAGAAGGAAAAAAAGAAAGAAAGAAAGAGAGAGAGAGAGAGAGAGAGAGAGAGAGAGAGAGAGAGAGAGAGAGAGAGAGAGAGTACATTCTACAAAGCGTGGTTTTGTTCGAAAATAATTTTATAACAGTTGTATTATTATATATTCGAGATTTTTCACAAATAACAGCAATTTTGACACAATACGATTATTTTCATCTTCGTGAGATGAGAGATATTATTTATAATAATCTGATATTTGAACATGGCAGTTTTAGTCTACAGTAGAATATTGGTTTGAAATTTCTGGTTTTGCAATTTTAAAAATTCTGTTGGGAAAATATTTCGAGGACTTTCATTTCATGAAAAATAAATCCCATTAGAGACCTTTACTAAACCCACGATAATAGCGAAATTTAATCCCCGCGAATATTTGTGATATAACGGTGTGTATAAAAAAAAAAAGAATTCTTCAAAGCCTCGTACGTGTTATCAGTATTTTTTTATTCATTCAGTCTGTTATGGGCCTCCATATAAACCCAGATGGTGTGAAAAATAAATTAGTTTATGTTGTGATAGGGTATATATGATTTTCATCACGGATCAACCTACTGACACAATGATGTAAATATCGTTATCTGTTATGTACCAAACATAACCAGAAAATCAGTAACAATGCCAAATATAAACCATGTGTGTGTGTGTGTGTGTGTGTGTGTGTGTGTGTGTGTGTGTGTGTGTGTGTGTGTGTGTGTGTGTGAAATTTATAATTATATGTAATTCTTTTCTGTGCTATATTAGCCGTATCAAATATGAACAGCTGCTGCTTACACAGTTGAAGAACTTTTTAAAGGCTTTTGAAAATATTCATATTTTCCATTAAATTAAAGTCTTCAAATTGTAACGTTGTATTAAAGACTAAAGGATTAAAAATTCACAATGTTGTAAGTTGAACTCTTCGAACTGTTCGAACTTTCAGAAAAATGTTTTGCGACTTAGACAATTCTTTCTACTACTTTCTTTATGTTTTAATAAATTGACTTAAACCAGTTACCGTATACATCAAAATAAACTACCTTGGCGCACCTTCCCAGCTCTTCATCATTTTTGATAACAGCAAAATAATTTAGTCATATTACAAATGTTTAAAATTTCTAAAATAATTTAATAAAACTGAAAAGTGTTTATTATAACAGCAGGGAGTCAGAAATGAAAACAGTTCCAACTTATACTAAGATTAATAACGAATAAAAATTATCACAAAAGTACATTAAAGTTTGTTTACTTTCCACTTTTTAGAGCAAAACAGGCACGCGAAAAAAATGAAATCATTTCTCAGTAGAACTGATAGATCTAATGGACAAAAATATTTGGGAAAAATAAGATAAATAAAAAATAGGGAAAAAACATTAATGGAATGTTAGTTTTTTTAATCATTCATAGCTAGAATTGTTTTACATGTTCATGTATATTTGTAGATTTGTGAAGAATCAGAAGGAAAGTATTAATATAAAACCAGAAAAAAATTGATGATTTGAAAAAAAAAAGTTTCTAGAAAACATTGTTTTTGTTTATTTTTCCGTGAATATTGCATTTAAATAAAGTCATAGAATGAGACATATTCTTGCTACTCCTTAGCAATTCTACTAGTAGTCGGCCTCTTTATGATATGTATCCGTCGACCTAAATTTGCCGAGGCTTCAGTGAACGAGTGGCACAATGAACTCTGCTTATTTTTTTATATTTAACCATCGATCTATTTGAAGTTTCAGTGGACGAGTGGTGCAATGAGCGCGCATTCGGTTCACAGAGCCTCTCCATTTCTTTGTTTAAATCCCTGTCAGGACAGAACCTAGTTTAAGAAAGCTTGTTGTTTCGTTTAAAGAAGGTCTTAGTTTTTTCTGGGTACTCTATCTCCCTCCACCATTTTAGAACAGACGGTCTCATCACAGAATGCTACCCCCAGAACAGACGGTTTCATCACAGAATGGTACCCCCAGAACAGACTGTCTCATCACAGAATGGTTCCCCAGAACAGACTGTCTCATCACAGAATGGTACCTCCAGAACAGACTGCCTCATCACAGAATGGTTCCACCAGAACAGACTGCCTCATCACAGAATGGTTCCCCCAGAACAGACGGTTTCATCACAGAATGGTACCCCCAGAACAGACTGCCTCATCACAGAATGGTTCCCCCAGAACAGACTGCCTCATCACAGAATGTGGTTCCCCCAGAACAGACGGTCTTATCACAGAATGGTTCCCCCAGAACAGACTGCCTCATCACAGAATGGTTCCCCCAGAACAGACCGCCTTAATACATTGACTAGATGGTAATACCTTATTATCATACTTCACTCCACTCTATATTTTGTTGATGTGGCTATTAAACTTTGTTTGCACTAAGTTCGACCCAGAACATAAAGATTACGAATATCTATTAGAAAAATATCAAAAACCAGGGATTACAGAAAATATCGATTCCTGCTGAAAATTATAGGGAGCTAAGTAGTTTAATCTTATCAACCCACAGTGTTCTCAAAAATATGGCATGCCTTTAAAGTGGTTGGAATATATCTATCTTATGACTTAGGACTCGGTGTTTATATTTTAATAAGTAGCAAGTTATTGCAGCTTGATAGTTAGATCACCTGGTGGGGGAGTTGATCCGTGGATTATCATTACCCCATACTGTATATATATATATATATATATATATATATATATATATATATATATATATATATATATATATATATATATATATATATATATATATATATATATATAGTCTGTCAGTAGGAGGAGATCTTCACGTGTAAAGAACGCGCACCAGTAACGTTAAGTATAAACATATAATTATTATTAGAGTGAACAAGACACTTTGGACATTGGAGTTACTTATATTAATAGCACATTTTAGGTATGTAAAGTTTTATTCTGATATTGCAATTAGATTTTCTTTACATTTTAAATCGAAAAAGGACATTGATATATTGATTTTTAATATATATATATATATATATATATATTTAATTATTCACATCTCTCTCTCTCTCTCTCTCTCTCTCTCTCTCTCTCTCTCTCTCTCTCTCTCGTTTAAAAATCAAGTTGTGCATACTGATATTGTTGTTATTTGTAAGATTCAAAAGCAATGACACTTACCATACACATTTCAAAATCGACAATTCTTTGTCAGTGCTTAACTAATATTTCAACTTTTTGAATTCTGAAAGTCATCTTCAACAATTCATAGTGTACTAATTTGTAAAGTACCTTCGAACCTTCGATCTCCTGTCTATTTGATATGTACACACACACACACACACACACACACACACACACACACACATATATATATATATATATATATATATATATATATATATATATATATAAAACATCATGTTCTTACTGGAAACTGAAATAATAACCTAGTAAATTGAACATTACTGATGAACTTGAACTATAGTTTTGTAGTACATAATTCATATTTTATACGAGTTTAAGCTTTAGATATTTCCATTCATGTATTAGATATATCTTAAGATCTTCATTCAATTTTACTTTGTATATACATTTTGTATACTAGTATTCATAACTTGCAATAAAATAGCATTACTTTGTGTTATGATAATTATCGTAGTGCGAAAGACAGATGGTTTTAGGAAGATTGTGTTCTTTTATAAATGTTTTTATATAGGTATCCTCAATAGATTTCTCGATTTAAGATGAAATCTCTTGCACTTTAAAAATATAACTTTGTACTCAATGGAAAGGTATTAAACAAACAGACAGACAGACAGACAGACAGATAGACAGATAGATAGATAGATAGATAGATAGATAGATAGATAGATAGATAGATAGATGTTTAAATCATTATTAGTATTGGTTCCATATTTGGTCGTAGAATCCTAGAAGATAGTGTCGGATAAAGATATCTCTCACGAGGATGAATACATTGTATTTTTCCAGTTCAGATCAAACATCGAATTCAGTGAATTCTGGGCCTTGAAAATACAAGTAATCATTTATTCGAGGTTGAGAAATCTCTCTTAAATGTTACTGGTATGTAAATAATTTTTAAAAACAAATATACGAATTGATGAACATTTAGGATTCATATCCTGGATCGGAAACTTTCCGTTGGTGAGAAAAATAGTCCCTACCGACAGAATGATTCTCGATTTACCCAGACTCACAATTATCCTATTATATAAACGTACGTGTATCATTACTTACCTTGAATTGTTATCTAATTTAAATACATCAAACATATTGAAAAGCCTTTTGAATGGTCTTTTTCACACACACACACACACACACACACACACACACACACACACACACACACACATATATATATATATATATATATATATATATATATATATATATATATATATATATATATATATATATATAAAACCCATTATGGTCTTGTTTTGCGAGGTAGCAGTCTGTCATTGTTGCTGTCCCAGTGAGCTAGCACCAGAAAGTCAATATTTTATCGCTAAAATATAAAGCCGACACACGAATAACTACCTTTTGGACTTCCATGGGAATTTGACTTTGGATTTCCCCCCCCCCCCCCCCCCCCGAAAAAAAATTTTTGTATAAGACTTGGGTAGAAATTGTTTTTAAACCTACATCACATGTCGGTTATGGCGGGCTTTCCCTCGTAAAGCTTTACAACACTCTCTTATAGATATATTCTGAAATATGGTATTTAAGATTCCATTATATCTTTCAATAACATACTATACACATTCCAAAGTGACCGGTTTTGTAGCTTTGATCTTTATAGTAATATCTGATATTTCAATCAAGCTCAATACTATCGTGAACTGTTCTGTGCTATTTTTAAACACAAATCTATTATTTCTAACTCTGTCATTGAGAGTTAAGAAGTTAAGTAAATATATGATTTTATGGAACTGATGCATTACAAGCCCAAGACCGTTCAAACATGTACTGACGCTTATTTTGCGATTTGATCGGTTTTAGCAGTCAATGTTAGTCTTAAGGTGACGTACAACCGACTCGCCTTTTTGAAACTCTGTGACAGGAGCTCGTACAGTAAGGGAATGTGGAGTAAAGTGGAGTAATGGTGTTTTACGCCTCAGTCAAGATTCTTTCAATTATTTCGAGGCAGTCAGTTCTGGGATGGTGGAGAAAACCAGAATACCCGGAGAAAACCACGGTTTCTTAATATTTTATTATATCATGCGAAAAAAGGTGAAGTGGAATAGGAAAGTAATGTTTTACGCCACAGTAAAGATTAAGTCACTTATATAACGGGTTCAAGATCGTAGAAGCGAGAAAGCAATTTGACCTTAAACTCTCTTTCCTACGCTTATTGTTCTTATTATATTAAAACTTCATATTTACTGTCACTGAAAATCAAGATATATGCTGTCCAGACCGAGAAATAAGGATTATCACCCTGTTACTGCCAAGATGTCTGTCAAAACTTTCAGCTACTTACAAATAACTTATTAATTGTAACAACTAGATAAGAAATGAACAGTAGAGTCCACGGCATACCTTATTGGAAACGATCGGTTTCATTCATAATTCAGGTTACTCGATATAATAAGGGTTGATTGATGTTACATGTTCTAATGTCAGATATGTACAAGATAACCCAAGGAGGGGCTCCTGAATATATCTACTTTAACGCCACATAAAACCGATATACCCCATCTGGTATATTCTACGAATTATATATACATGTATACCTTAAGTAAAAATCGTGGATTTACTTTGTTACAACCTAAGCCCAATATGTCAAACTTTATGGGATATTAAACAAGCTGTATCAAGGAGCTGAGCCTATTTTTCAGATGATTTTACGTTACCATGTTTCATTCGTTTATAGTTTCAAATTTTCAATTCTATAGGCGGATGCCTCGGTTTATTGAGAATCGTTCTTTCGCAAACTGAGTTTTATTATTTCTTGATCTCTAAAACCTGCTTCGCTTCAGTACTGATATTGTACGTGTTTTACTTAAAGTAAAATTTAGGTATTTTGACCAATCAAAATTCATGTTGCAAGAGCGTCAAATGCTCGAAAGCATAACGCGATGATGACGCAAACACTGGTACAGTCATTCATGTAATTAAATGTATAATGTGGTTAAAGGATATATCCTTTCATTCGAGACTTTGATACTTTAAAATGACCTTTTGATTTCTGAAATACATGGATCCAATCACATATACATAAATACTATATAACATACAAACGTACACGGAGAGAGTATAGAGGGTTATGACGATTATGATGATGATGACGAGAGAGAGAGAGAGAGAGAGAGAGAGAGAGAGAGAGAGAGAGAGAGAGAGAGAGAGAGAGAGAGAGAGAGAGAGATGAATGACGTTTTATTGATGTTTTATTTCCATGCCAAGAACCAATATTCTTCACATATATGGAGAAGATCACCTCAGGGATGGTGTAGGAAACCACCGATCTTGGCAAGCGAACCGACAAATACACTAGGATTTGTTCGATGTGCCCGAATGGTATTCGAACCTAGGCGATGTGAGGCATTGTGATCCGTAAGCACTTAAGATCACTTGGCTACAGAGAGGAAAGGAGAGAGAGAAAGACAGAGAGTTTAGCCCAATAGATGAAAATAGCCGATTGCTTTTTTATTTTACCAACCCTCTGAACTCTACATATCCTGACGTTATATACTCATTTCATAATATGATTTCTACAAAAAAAAATACTACATTTAAAAAACACAAAAACATTGCATATTTATTTGATTTACTTTTTTAGCTTTTCCATTGTAATTTTAATTTTAGAATTGATGGCATTCAAGAATATTTAAACAAAACTATGCGACTAGTTACTCACATACCGTAGCTTCAGATTGTAACTACTGAATAGAAACTTTTAAATTATATATAAGTAAATCGCAGTAGTATACAAATACGTTTTGTTCTTATAATGATAAATATATGTTTATTATAAGTAAGACATTACATATATCTGATTGCTTAACGTTTTCAAGAGCAAACAGACATCTCATTAATCATAATTACATTTTATAACTTTAAAAGTTTTCTCTATCTAAACATAAATTGAAACAAACCTTAGTGATAAAGAAATCCAAGGCAAGAAAAACCACCAACTAAAATTAGATAAATTTGTTTTATTTTTCACAGTTTGATAGAAAGATCTTCAAAATAATACTGAACTGAATCGCTGAAAATAAGATAAAACTGTTTCATTTTTCACTGTTTAATGAAGATATTTGAACCTTGTATATACCTGCTTACATCTTTTCTGGCGTTGATTTCAAACAAAGTTCTGATTATAACTATCTATAACTAGTGTCTTTGTTATATCTCAGAGCTGCTTATAATATAAAAGTAGTTCTTAGGAACCAGAATATCTTCTCTGGAATTAGGTTTTCAAGGGAAGAACTTGTTATTTTTAAACGCCCAAGACATTTGAAGGTAAGATCTTGTTATTTTTAATAACCTTGGCATTTTGACTTTAATGTACTTTTTGTGCTGGTTTAAGAGATTTGCAATAAATTCGAAGACATAAAACAGTTCAAACAAAAACATTAGCTCTAGACATTAATGTGGCATTACGACCGGGCAAGATCTAGATATCAATGTGGCATTACGACCGGGCAAGATCTAGACATCAATGTGGCATTACGACCGGGCAAGATCTAGATATCAATGTGGCATTACGACCGGGCAAGATCTAGATATCAATGTGGCATCACGACCGGGCAAGATCTAGATATCAATGTGGCATTATGACCGGGCAAGATCTAGATATCAATGTGGCATTACGACCGGGCAAGATCTAGATATCAATGTGGCATTACGACCGGGCAAGATCTAGATATCAATGTGGCATTACGACCAGGCAAGATCTAGATATCAATGTGGCATTACGACCAGGCACGATTTTTCTCAACGTAACTTTTTTAACCATTTGTCCAAACGATATACCTAGCTTATAATCTTTATTTTTAAATTTTAATTTATTTTATTTATTTATTTATTTATTTATTTATTCATTCTTTCATTTATTTATTTATTTATTATTATTATAATTATAGATTTTTATTTATTTATTTATTTATTATTTATTTTTTATTTATTAATACGATTGTTTATTATCATTTCTATTGATTTTCTATCAACATCTCCTATTTCTTTATTGCTTAATTGCAGTACAAGTGCTTGTTAAAAAGACTTATTTCATATTTAAAGAAACACCTGCTATTGTAAAAGATGAATTTTTTTACTGAAAACAAATTTGGAATAGGCAAAGCAACAGTACAAGTGGATGACAAATCAAACATTGCAAGGCAGAAACAAACATCAGGGTCAGTGGTTATAAGATTCTCGACTTCGGACGAGAACTTCAAGTTATGTCCACTGGTGAAGTAAAAGTAATATAAGGACGACTGAATACAAAATTCTTGGCTTAGGACGGGCACTGAAAGAATGTCCAGTGGTGTGGTTTACAATACTACTTGGACAATTGTTTATAAAATTCTCGATTTAGTTCGGACCAGTGAATGCCCAGTGATGAGGTTATAGTACTACTTGGAGCACTTTTTTAAAAAGTTATCTACTTTGAACGGGCATTGGAACAAATGCCTTTTGGTGTGGTTATAGTATTATTGGAGTCCCCTACCATTTATTTTTATTTTACAACCAGTAGTCTTTTAATATACTCATTTTATTTTACTTGCTATTTAACTTTTGGAGGTGCTTTGGTTGACCGAATTAGTATTTATGTGATGGCCATTCATAAAAGTTATGTTACAACTCAAAAAAATTCAATCATCAGATTCATCATTAGCAAAGCTAGTCACATCCTCTTCACAGAGAGTAAGGTAATTTGCTTCCGCTTACTTCTTTACTTTTTAGATTTTTTAAAATATCTACTGAACTTTACTTTATTTAATTTTACACATTTATTGGGCTTTTGTTGATATACAAAATATCCGTCATGACATAATACTTTAAGGTGAAAAAAATCTGGATAATCGCTTTATTTATTTTCAAAGTTTCAATTACACCAAGCTTCAGACGAATGCACTTTTATACGTTACATTTTATTTATATAAAGTTTAATTTAATCAATACTTGCAATATTGTTGTGTATCTTTACACATCAATCATAAAAAAGCAATGAAACCGATCCCTTATAGTTTTAAGTACATTTATTGCATTTCACAAAATCCATTTTTAAGATACTGGAAATTTGACCACAGTTTTTTATTTTTTACTCATAAAACATTGATATAAGTTTCTGACTCACATATACTGCTTAAGAGGTAACAATTGACAGGAAATACGTATAGATTTATTCAAAGTCAGTTCGCCACTTTACACCAAATATTTTAGTAGCTAATGACAAGTTATATATTATCTGAAGCAATATTGTGAGTGTAAAATGATTTTGTAACCCTTAAGATTATATTTCACTAAAGTTCAAAACTCCCAGTATAGGAATGCTCTACTGAATTGTTTCGTTGACAAAGCCGAGAGGTTGAAAGGCTATCGAAAAGCAATCAAAGATTATTGATCAAATTTGTAACGGATATGCAAGCTTTTTGTTATCTTAAAGCATTTAAAATTTCTCTTAAGTTTAAAATTTATTGTTAAGTTTTAAATTTAGAGGAGTTTTTTTATTTATTGATCCAACTTTTCTTTTAAAATATTACAACTTTGTTCACACCTTTTCTTAACGGGAAAGATCTATTATTTTATATAGCTACACGAATATTTGATAAACACAACTTGTTTTGCATATATTGATTCAACTTTCCTTTAAAATATTAAATTTTGTTAACATATTACAACTAAAATTTATTTTATAATGCTTCAAGAAAAATTGATTTTTAAAATTTTGTTTACATTTTAAAAGTATCTACAATTTTATTAGACGGATACGAGAGCAGAAGAAATAGATAACATGTCTGGTTTAAAACATCTTTAATGGGTTCCATTTTTCTTTTATCAGAAAAATCTTAAAGGAGGACGATTTTATTTGAAACATAAGATGGATAATTGATTTAGACTATGTATTTATTGTATCAGGAGATATACTAAAGGTTGCTAAAGGTTTTACACCATAAGCTATTCGTTTCTTCTTCTTATAGGTGTCGTCTGCGAGAACCTAGTTAGGTTTCCGGTATTGATAAGGATTACAGCTTGATATACACTGATAATATGAGGAATTCCTGCATTGAGAAGAAAAAAATTGGAACAGTATGTCAGTCTATGTTCTGATGTTGATGACCCAATTCATCATTTATATTCCGTTTTGATGTTTGAGGAATAATCATAAAAAGTTTAATTACGTTAATTACGAAATAATTGATTAAGCAGGTGTTTTTATTTATTAAAGAGAATTTGTAAAGTAGTTTTTTAAGCAAAGTATGAAAGACTAAAAGAGATAACTAATTTTAATGTTGCTGAAGTGTTAATGACTAGAAGTAGATGGTGTAAATTTTGTTGGAATAAAATATGACTTCAAAATCAAATCCTAAAGTGACTGTCAGTAATTACGGAAGTACTCGAGGTCGAGGTGGAAATGGGAACGATTCCAAGGAAAATGTTTGTAGAATTGCCATTCTTGGATGCCCTGGTGTTGGCAAAACGGGTAAGTTTTTATTTTTTTGTATATTCATTTTTGTTGAAACGTTTAGCTATAATTTGGAGCATTTAATATGTACAAAATACCAAATTGATATCCAAATTAATATTTTGAGATGTTCCGGTCGAAATTATATAATTCATATCAAAGCGGCTAGCTCTGATGTGGCTGAGAAAATCGGAGCACTGACCTGTAACAAGCAAGATTGTTTTAAAACGGTAAAGCAATAAGGTAAGAAGCAATTGCATTGCCTATTGATATACATAATGTAACACAATCAAACCGACCATCATTGCCATTAAATTTATAGATTTGAAAAATAAAAAACCTCTGTCATGTGCTACTGTGCTACTTTTGAATTGTATTATTTCATAAAAATTCAAAAGTAGCACATGATAGCTGAAATGAACTGGCACTAATTATAATTAGATCACAGTTTATAGTTAACATCAAAAGAAGTTTACATTTTAAATGATACTTATATATAATTTTTGTTCATAAAAAACATCTTAGTAACAACACTTTTCATTTAAACCATGCATTGCTATAATAAATTTTTAATTCAAATCATAGGATAGTCAGATAAAAATAAAAAAACATATAACACACCCAGTGTTTAATAAATATTATATATAAATAGGGGGTTAATGCATAAACTAATTATAAACAATTTACTTTTAAGTCAGTTTACAAGTTCACAATGCACGTGCATAAGCACAGGCCTTTAATTTACTTACACGTGCTTTAAAACCATATGTAAGTAAATAACATAATTATTTATCCAATCACCTTTACATTATTCTGATAATACGACGTTTTAAAAAATTGCTAAGTGCTAAGTAAAACGTCATTGTGCAAAATATAAAATCAAACGGAAAATAATTAAACATTTAATTTGTATATCATGAGATTAACTAGAATCTTTAAAAAGAATTATGAGACAATTTGTATAAATGGTCTTTTAAACAAAACAACTCTATTTTAATTGGTCAGCCGTAACAAAATCTTCAATGAGAAACTTATGTGCTTATTGCAAGAATCACACACATACGCACACACACCCACACACACCTTCAATATAAAAAAATGTTAAGTTTAGATTCAAACTTATTTCATGACCGATCTTCTAATTGTATTTTAAGTACATATAATGCTCAAATTGTAAACCGCTAATGAAAATAATGTAAATGTTATTTCAAAAATCACAGTTGCTTATCACAATAATATCTATTCTATTATTATTTTTATATTATTGTTATAATACTCTCTCTCTCTCTCTCTCTCTCTCTCTCTCTCTCACACACACACACACACACACACACACACACGCACGCACACACACACACCCCTAACTTGCGTCTTAAGTAAATATAAATTATTTTTTGATATATTTCAGCTTTAACTGTACGATATTTAACCAAACGGTTTATTGGAGAGTACTGCCCTACACTAGGTAAGAAATAAATATTTGATAATTAACTTTTCTTTGATACATTAGTGCAGCATGTAAACATTAGTAAACATTATCATGAACAGCATAAATAATTCAGTTGATTTGTATAAACTCAGTGCCTTATATTGAAACCTACAGGTGTATCAATGGTAGATATGATATGTTTACCAATGGTACCGATACTTAACTCTAAAATTAAACACAAGTTGTTGCAATTTGTATAAATAATATAGCCGATTTGTATAAATTGTTGCTTTATATTGCAAACGGTCTTGATACTGTTTTCTTCTGATGCATACCAGAAACTCTAGGTTTTAGGCTATTTAATTACAAACTTCAAACAATGGTAGTTGGCATTGAAACTGTATTGAAAGGAAATGTAGGTACATGTGACGTTACCATATGTAATAAGTCAAGAATATCAGTTATTGATTTTATTTGATGTACACATCTGTCAAAAGGAAAAACAATTAAACGTGTTCGATGTCAATAGAACTAAGAGATTTATTAAAGTTGAATTTAAGTGGAATTATATAATAGACGCTTTGTCTAGTAATAAACAATGAACGATCAAAACACTGGTGTGTTCATGCCATCTTCGTTTTGATTAGATATTTAATTAATCATAAAGTTGTCTTTCATGAAAAAAAAACTTTGGTTAGAGGTTCCTTTTGTTTCCCCATGTAAAAAATATTTATGGTGATATTTGTAAAAAGAAAAAAAAAAAAAAGGAAGAAGAAGAAGATTTTCAGAGAAATGATAAATATAGAAATGAAATGAACTAATTTAGTGTAATAAGGCTACTGTGGTTTAAATTGACAAAAATGTAACACTTGCTGACACTTGACACACTTTGTCACAAGAACATTGGCCAACCTAAGAAAATAATTAAGAAATCTGCTATATAAGCAGAATAGTGCTATTAGTTATGCGAGCAATTGCAAGAAAGTTATGACCAATAAACAATATTCTTAACAATGGTAAGGGATAGAAGCCTCTTCTGGTTTAACCTATAACCCCATATATACCATCTTCAACAATAGAAAAAGGTACGTATTTCGTCTGAAGCTGGTGATTTTTAATGAAAAACAAAGTGCGTGTTTATTTTCTTTTGGTGGTATGCCCTTGCACGCCCATATTATTGCCAAGAACATATTATTCAATTTCAACATGAATATCATAGAAAATTATTGAAGTCTTCAACTTTAATAAAAACTGCCGAATACATGTATACATCACAGAAATATTTGTAAAACTTGCAATTTCCAGTCGACATGCATTAATCATGCGAGTCGAGGCAGGGTCAGTGTGCTGGGAGTAAATTGAGCTTGACCAAAAACATCTTGATATCTTGTCTGGTTTGAATTATTTCGTTAAAACGTTCACAGTAGTTGTTTAAAGATAACATCACTTGTTTAAACAAAACTATCTTGTATTATCATTTGAAGTCGATTTTAAAAAAAGCGTGCTATATAGCGATAGAAGGATGATACGCTGAGTGCAGGTGTAACTGGAAAATGCAGCCCCCCAAAAACATAAGGCTTTTACAGTCAGATAATAGAGGATGATAATCCAGTTAATCTAGATAATCTCATACTGATAATCTCTTATAAGTAGTCTTGTCGATCTATATATACCAATAAAATAACATTGCTCTGGTTGAACCGTACCATGAAATGATAAGTTGTAAAACATTCATGTTTTCAGAGGCTGATACGAGGTTTATCTAATACTGTTGAAATTTAGTTATAAAAGATTCTAACAAAATAGATAACAATTATTGATGATTATTGATGTTATCTGTTGTATTAAGATTTGTACTCAATAAACTCTCTCAACTTTCGATTCCGGAAAAATATCCATTGCTAAACTTTTAGTTATATAAGTGTGTTCACTTATAATTTCACAGCACCAAGTGCTATGGTATTTCAGTAGGTAGAGTGTTCGCTTTGTATGTGGTAGGTCGGTACCTTTTTCGGAGACTTTAAAAGTTTATGCTGCATGTGACGGTAGACTGGCACGCTGTTTAAAGATCTTTTCTTCACGTTGTCCCAAAACGCACTGAAAAGTTTTTAAAATGACATTTCATCTCAATATAAGTGAACTATTTTTGGTTGGGACGTAAAACCCCATTCAATCAATCAATTGTTGTCATTATTGCCATAGCAACACAGGTGGATTGAAATATAGGAAATTTGCTTTGTTATGCCATGTACAAAATATAATGTCCGGCATTACAAAGACTTAAGAAGGAATGGTTTGCTTGGCTTTTAAAGAGTGATATAATTAATTCAGAGGTAATTAGAAAACCTGTCAGTCTCATCAATCAAAGTACTTGTACTGCTAAGTACGTGTTACTGATAACGACTCTAATATCATCGTTTTTATCTACAAAAATATTTTTCAATGTCTTGATAAAGATAACGGTTTAAATTATCTGTTACTCGTGCGAGCGTTTTTAAAAATTTGGTATATATTGTGTGATATCTGATAAATGGAACCTGCATCTTGCATCTTACTACCATTTTCGTAGTTCGGATCACCTCGCCTTGCACCGACTAGTTTTGAATCCCCCAAAGACAGATCATAGACTCGGAAAGTTTGTCAGTTTGCTTGCCGAATGTTGATTATTTCTTTAGCCACTCTGGTTTCCTTAACTGTTCCAAAACTAAAAACCCGATCATATAAATGAAAAAGTTTTTTGACTTGGGCATAAAACATCACATCTCCTACTTCCCCAATGTCCAATCAACCCCTATATGGTAAGCTATTAGGTTATTTTTTAGAGATGGCTCTGTTTCATTGACATTTTTAAATATTTGTTTTTACTTTATATCACAAGTAGCTGATAACATATGATTACAGCTATGGATTGCTTTTTGTCTATTTATTGATCGCTCTACAGGCTTGACTTACCCTAGCAGTAAAATAAGACCTATTTCCGAGCATATTGTCGTTCACGGTCTCACTGATGTGAAGAAACTGAAAGTGATCCCCCCCCTCTTGGAAGAAGCATCAGTCCAGCTGTATATCTGGAATGACAAATACCTTTATCTGTAAGCAGGAAAAACTATACATCAAGTTTAAAAAGACGAAGCATTGTACACAAGATAAGAACATACTGAGAAGCTTAAAACTCCTAAACAAGAGCAAATACTAGTTATCAAATGTAAGAACATATTGAAACCCCTACAACTCTTAAAATAGAACAAATACTAGCACATATTGAAAGCCCTAAAACCACAAAAAAAGAGCAATACTAAACTTTACACAAATTGATACCCCTAAACTCCCTAAATAAGAACAAATACATAGTTACACATAATAATATCAAATTGAGATTCCTAAACCTCCCATTACTGGACATAATGATTAAACGGTATCCATTGTCGTAGATAAAGTACGAATACGAAAACATTTCTCTAATTTTACCAAGTAACGTAATCGAAAACATGCAAAGGAAGAGACAATATTGAGGTTATTAGCTTTAAATATCTTCAAGTTCAGACACTATTGGTTTTTTGTCAGTTTGTCCAACTGATAATCTATGTATGATGCATGTGCATTTTACAACCACTACATGCACGTTGAATATGCTTATGTATTAATATTGCATAACGCGTCTTAGATAATAGATTTGATCATGACTTTTATATCATGCATGATAACTGATATACCTTTAAATACTCTTTTATTGCTGAAATACTTGTTGCACGTGCCAGAGTTGTTAAGAACATGTTATTGTCTGTGAAAAACATCCATGCACATGCAGTGACGAATCTTGTGACCTTTATTTTTGTTATTATATACATTTGTTTAGACCTAACAACATCTCTACACAAACAGCCTCAGTATACTAAGTGTGGTACTTTTACTGGGGCGTAAAACACAATTACTCCTCTCTACCTACCCAACTCCATAATCCATACTTCTACTTAATAACGATCATTTCGATTTCTCAAAGATTGACATCCGCATTATTTCATAAAACTAGTAATGGATTGCGTAAAACTGTTCTAGTGTTAAAATGTGGATAATGAGTACATATGGTGATGTTTTTATATTAACAAAACAAGATATGTATTGACACATTTACTGTTATTTAATAGATATATCTAGACGTTACCTACAGTATATATATAATTGTGATTTACATATCCCATATGTTTTATTTCAGAGAGTATATATAAATACCAGACACAAATTGACGATGATGATGTCAGAATGGAAATTTTAGATACAGCCGGGCAGGTATGACTCGGGTTTGTTTTATTGATATTGAAGAATATCATTGTCAAAGGCACCTAAATATATGTAATATATCAAGTAGTTACAATAAATAAGGGTATGATATAACGTGAACAATTTTCCTATGACGTTCCGATCTAACCAAAATGATGTTTTATATTCGAAATACCTTAAGTGCCGATTAACGGATTACAAATTCCTTTCACTGATAAGTTTCGAATCCAATTATGGCAATTCGAGATTTACATTTTTCAGTTTGGTCTGATTGTTGTTCTAACCGTTGTTGTTGTTGTTGTTGTCGTTGTAATGACGACGAGGACGACGACGATAATATTAATAACAATTATTATTATTATTATTATTATTATTATTATTATTTTGTGCTACTTTTGAATTTTTATTTCATAAAAATTCAAAAGTAGCACATGACATTATTATTACGACAACGATTATGGTGACGATGAAGAAAATGATGATGATGATGATGTTGATGATGATGATGATGATGATCTTGTTGAATGATGATGATGATCTTGTAGAATGATGATGATGATGATCTTGTTGAATGATGATGGTGATGATGATGATGATTGAAACTTAAGTGTGGGAGTTATGTCCACATGCTATACATGATGCCATTTTAGAGTTCAAAGTAAAAAATACACGACAAATGTGAAGACTTTGGTAAATATGGTAAATGTAATTCTCTTAGAGATCTTATACAGAAAACTGTTTAAAGAAACCTTTGTTTTCTTATAAAAAATTGATTAATTTCAAAATGAGATTTTATTTCAATTTTTATCATAATTAATATGCCCTATATTATTCCTTTTTTAAAGAATATCATTGTCGTCATGGTCGAAGAAATTGACTGTATATTTTTGTTCTTGCTTCACAGTATTTTATTTAACGAAGCAAATTGATAGGATTTTCTTCGACCACCATGATAAGTTTTTGTAAATATCTAGGGCGTTTTCTCTAATGAAAAGATGACCTTCTAGCTAATTACTTGGCACAGAAAATTAAATATCATGATTTTAGCTGGCAGACTGTTACGTTCTGTAATAAAGAATATGTCAAAACATAGAATGAGAAAAAGATGGCTAACATCTCTAGTAATATGTCCGTTAAAATGTTTTAACCTCGAAAATAAATGGAAACTCAGTCTATTGGTTTATGTTTCATATTTCAATGCCCTATCGACTAGAATCGCCTGTTATGTGTTGCTTGATATCATTTTAAATTTATCGCCAATTTTAACTTTACATTTTTATAAACTCAAAGATATTTTTTTCATACTGCTCAAACAGTTATATATGTTTATTTAGTAATTTGTTAATTTTTATTTATTGAATAAAATATTGTTTTAAACTAAATTGCTCGGCGGAAATGGGTGTTTTCTTTACCAAGTAGTCAAAGTTTAAAACGATTAGTTGTAGTGTAGAATAAACTTTAACTGCGTACAGTGAAACATGTCTTTTGTCTTTTTTTAGATTCATGAAAGTTGGAATGATGGATATGCATTATGGTCAGACTGTTTTATTTTTGTTTATTCCATTACGGACAAGTTCAGTTTTGAACAGATTTTAAGCATTAAGAAAAAAGTAGAAGCAGTACGACGTTCTTCTTCCGTGACAGGGATACTAGTCGGAAATAAAGTCGATTTACTTCATGATAGACAGGTTCCAGCAAACGAAGGTACTGAGCTTGCTGATGAAATCGGATGTACATTTCACGAAGTATCAGCCGCAGACTGGACTCAAGTTACAAACATAACAGATATGTTTAATGATTTATATAGGGATCTGAAACGAACTAAAATGGCCAGAGAAGGACGACAAAGAAAAGCTAGTTCATCTGTTAGATTTAAACAAGCCATTCAGAAAGTTATATCTGGTAAAACGCCTGTAAAACGGACATTAAGTGCTTAATGGAAATATTATTAGCTTATTTAGTCAGATAAATATTAGCCAACAGAGAAAGTTTTCAAAGGAAATTTTTTACCAAAGAGAAAATGTTAAATAATCAGCCATTCCAATCGTCTACTTAACGCACTCCTTTCTGGAACTGCTAAAACTACATTTTTTACGTACATATTTTTGAAAGAGGTAAGTAACTCTTCTCTCTTTCTTTACTGCAAATATGTAAATTAAGAGTTAACACAACTTTAGATAAAACATTATCATCTTTTTTGTGTCGATGGCTTCAGAACTGTTCGACTTTTATCAAGGTCAAAAAATGTGAACATATTAAATGTTTTGCTAATATTAGTATATACAGCATGTTAAAAACTGATACGGCCTTATCAAAATGCCTATAACCACACTTGGCAAATGTTTTTGAAATCGAATTAGATGTAAAACAAAAATGAATGAATAAATTTAGGTCTTATATTGTAATCAAACACAGATACATTAGTCAGATTCCAAAGACAAAGTGAAAACTTTAACAACTTGCAAACTAGATTAAACACGTGATCATCCACTACGGAAGTGAGGCTGGATGCTCCGGAAGGGTAGAAACCTCCTGTCTATCTATCTTTACCCGTCAGTGTAAAATTAAAATTGAAAATGAAAGGAACATTAAACTATGAGACGTAAATATCATCCAGGATAATTTTGGATACAGCGACATTTCAATATCAACATTAATGTAAAAACGCTATAAAACGTTTTGAGTTTTCTTTTTTAATGTCTAAATTTTTTTTCAGATATGACATCGTCGGAATGGAGGAATCAGAAATCGATGCCAAAACATCTTAAACATAAGTTATTTTTCTTCTTCTTCATCCTTTTAAACAAGGATATTTTGCTAGTCTTTGATATGGTAGAAATGACGTTCACATGTTGTAGATACGTCACAATACAAATGTTTTACTTATAATTTAAGTGATTCTTGTTAAATGTTACCATGTCTTTCATTATTGTTATGTTACATAAAATATCTTGTTTAACGAATAACTTCCTTGTTTTATTTTACCAATTTAGGACGAAGCATTTTCAGCGCGACTTGCGATACTCGCGATAACATATCAACGATAGAAATAGAACGATTCAACTGATATTAGATATTAAACTTCCTGAATGTGGTCGGACATCCGGTATTTTCCGGAATCATTTACGATCCGATGATAGCGCATGACCAATCCCTGCATTTAGTAGACTTTTTTTAAATTATCAATTTCATTCATTATATTTGCGACCTATCTTCTAAATGTTTTCGTTTGAAATAACCTTTTTAAAAACAATTTTGATAACATAGTATATTCGCTTTTGTTTTTTAAGTTCACCCCGTCAGGATTCACACACACACACACACACACACACACACACACACACATATATATATATATATATATATATATATATATATATATATATATATATATATATATATATATATATAATGTAACTTTTACCTTTCGCACATGCTACGCAAGAATAGTATAAGAAATGATAACTTCCTCATTATTTACATTATTTTTAATATTTGGACGTGTGTAACACGAATCTGTCGCTTGACAACAAACATCGGTCAAATAACAATTATAATGCTATATAATTTTCAAATGAATACCGCAAATGAACGCGCAATGCATAATTCATAAAAGCAAAGCCTCAAGAAAATACAGAAATAATTGGAATAAACAAACATGTACATATAAATAAACTCTTGACTTTAGACAAGCTTATAATACAAGGATCATATTAAACCAGGTGGTGTGGTTTAAGTACTTTTTTTTATTCTAACATCTCACTTTATTTACAACCAGAGTTCCTTAAAACGCGCAAATAGAGATTCAAGTATTAAACTAGTGAGACGATATATACAAATATGTACTTGTATATTTCATCCGTACAAAACACATCTGTGTTGAAACTAGTGGCAAATAAACGAAGCTATCCAAATCGAAAGTGCAATACACATTTGTAAAGGAATAAAAAATAAAAATATTGGGGAAAAACGTTTTCAACAACTGCAACATGTACCTAAGTATCTGGGAATGTCACGGTCTTGGCAATGCATGGGGTTTTTTATATTAGGAAATTTTATATCTGCAATTACCATAAACAAAATAATTTGAATCATGAATGATTTTTAATTTTTACGCTTTGACAAGAAATGTTACATAGATATTAGATAGATAAATAATAGTGTCTGGCTAGGACTATAAAACTTGCTTTATGTAGTAATTATATAAGTGATTACAGTGTGTTTCTCTATTTAATTGATAATATCTATTTCTTCATTTTTAAATGCCAGGCATTCAATAACCTCTGAAAACCAGAATAGTCCAAATCAAAGAAGAGAAAGTAATTTATTGTACAAGCAAACACTTTACGTTTCATTTTAATATTTCTTATCTAAACTGGAATACACGTAAGACTGGTTATTTAGAAAACACATGGTGAAATGCTTTGACGTTTAATTGTCGAAAATTTCCGTATTTTATCAAAACTGTACATGCTATGTTCTACCACATTTAAAAAGTTATATTTTTCTCAAAACACACATAAAGATTCACCTGAACCATCGCCACTGTTCATTGTTATTGCATATATATACAAATTCGCAATGAATTTTTAAATTGAGATAAAAGTGCTCTTGACAACAACAAGAGCAAGCAGGAACTGGTTAAAATTAAATGAACGAGCAAAAAAAAGAAAGAAAGAAAGAAAAAAAAAACACTCACACACACAGCAGGAAAAGTAAGAAAACATCACTATCAATCACACGAAACAATTACGTTTTATTAAATTTCAACAGCATCACAATCACCAACTGCAAGAGAAAGCAAGAAATTAAAAATTTATATGTTTTCGTTTCTGTTCATGGTTAAATTCCCCAACTTATGAAGCAATGTTGTTAAAAACAAACCACTGCAGAGATGTCAATTTCCTAAGTATTGCAAAACAAGACTACTTAGGTTTGAAGTGTAATACAGAATGACATTATCTACACCAAATAAGACGATAATGTTATTGCTCGTTTATGCCATTCAAAGATCTTAAAAGAGTTTGACAGATTTTTGTAAAAATTCCAAATTCTTCACATTTGTAAGTATGCATGATAAACATGGAATCTATAACTTAATTATTAGTTTTAACATTTAAGTTGCATGACAGAAAACATAGTAAGTGCAAACATTTGTGAACCTTGAAAAAAATATCATAAATTCAGAATAAAACACTAAAATGTATTCAAAACCCCATAAATATAATTATTTTGAAATAAGTATCAAACATTTGGCATGGTATTTTTTGTTTCTTGTCTAAACAATGTGGCACGTCATAAATATCAATCAAGTTTCGAACCCAAGGACGGCAATAAACTTCCATACTTAATGAGGGATAAAAAGAGAAATCTAATGATTACAAATGTTATTACTAGGCAGTAAATATTCAAAACTGAATGACACGAATGATTCTTTCTTTTTATATGATGACTACAACCAACCGAATGAAAACCGCGAAGATGCCTTGATGCAATTAAGGAACCTCAAATATGTCAAGTTTTGAACCAAGGCCGACAATAAATATCCTTCCTGAGAAAAAGAGAAGCACTCATTATCACAATTGTTATAATTTTCAGTACATAATCGGAAAATCACAAACATATAATTACATCACAAATGTCTGATTTTTTTGTGTGGTGTAGTGAAAAAAGTCTCTGATGACGAAAAGCATGCAAACACTAATTGCTCTTAAAATAGGAACTAATGCTAGACGAAGGATAGCTGACGGGGCACTAATTACCCCCAAATAGTAACCTTGACTCTTTGGGGCTTAAAATTATAAATTTTGTTTTTGTTTATTTTTGTTTTTACCACAGGAGTTCACATAATAACACTTGAAGGTTCATTATAATGAGAAAGTATACATAGGAACTTCGCTTTTTAAATTTTATCATGAACACCTGTGCCATATGATGGCAGTGAAATAATTATTATAGAATTGTTTAAATTTTTTTCGTGAAAAAAATTTAAACAAGAAAAATAAAATCCTGTATTTCTGTATTTTAAATAGACAGTGTAAAAGACTTAACGCGAAGGAATGACTTTATGACGCGATTTACACAAATGCCTGTTTCATGGTATGTTTGGCAAGAAAGATTATTCTTATTGCTAATGCTTAATTGCGACAGTAATTTTATTATTTTTAACATGTTGGAGCTAGTGAAAGCGCTAACAATTTACATATTAAATTTGTACACTTCTACATAACGAAGAAGTGAGAAATATTAAGAACTTAAGCACATTGGAAACACACGCTTTTACAATCGCTAATTTAATGAGTGATAGTAAAAAAACCAAGACAACAGACAACACATTTATAGTAGCAAAGTAACCACAAATGGTAATAGTAAAGTAACCAGGACAACAGACAATACGTTTATTATAGCCAGGCAACCGCAAATGGCAAAAGTCAAGTAACCAAGACAACAGATAACATGTTTATTCTAGCCAAGCAACCGTAAATGGTAATAGTCAAGTAACCAAGACAACAGATAACATGTTTATTGTAGCCAAGTAACCGTAAATGGTAAAAGTCAAGTAACCAAGGCAACAGATAACATGTTTATTATAGCCAGGCAACCGCAAATGGTAATAGTTAACTAACCAAGACAACAGATAACATGTTTATTGTAGCCAAGCAACCGTAAATGGTAATAGTTAAGTAACCAAGACAACAGATAACATGTTTATGGTAGCCAAGCAACCGTAAATGGTAATAGTTAAGTAACCAAGACAACAGATAACATGTTTATTGTAGCCAAGTAACCACAAATGGTAATAGTTAAGTAACCAAGGCAACAGATAACATGTTAATTGTAGCCAAGCAACCACAAATGGTAATAGTTAAGTAACCAAGACAACAGATAACATGTTTATTGTAGACAAGTAACCACAAATGGTAATAGTTAAGTAACCAAGACTACAGACAAAATGTTTATTGTAGCCAAGTAACCACAAATGGTAAACGTCAAGTAACCAAGACAACAGATAACATGTTTATTGTAGCCAAGTAACCACAAATGGTAATAGTTAAGTAACCAAGACAACAGATAACATGTTTATTGTAGCCAAGTAACCACAAATGATAATAGTTAAGTAACCAAGACAACAGATAACATGTTTATTGTAGACAAATAACCACAAATGGCAATAGTTAAGTAACCAAGACAACAGATAACATGTTTATTGTAGACAAGTAACCACAAATGGTAATAGTTGATTAACCAAGACAACAGACAACACGTTTATTGTAGCCAAGTAACCGCAAATGGTAAACGTCAAGTAACCAAGACAACAGATAACATGTTTATTGTAGCCAAGTAACCACAAATGGTTATAGTTAAGTAACCAAGACAACAGGTAACACGTTTATTGTAGCCAAGTAACCACAAATGATAATAGTTAAGTAACCAAGACAACAGATAACATGTTTATTGTAGACAAGTAACCACAAATGATAATAGTTAAGTAACCAAGACAAACAGATAACATGATTATTGTAGACAAGCAACCACAAATGGTAATAGTTAAGTAACCAAGACAACAGACAACACGTTTATTGTAGCCAAGTAACCACAAATGGTAAACATCAAGTAACCAAGACAACAGATAACATGTTTATTGTAGCCAAGTAACCACAAATGGTAATAGTTAAGTAACCAAGACAACAGATAACATGTTGATTGTAGCTAAGCAACCGCAAATTGTAATAGTCAAGTAACAATGACAACAGGCATGTTTATTATAGCCCGGTTACCACAAATGGCAATAGTTAAGTAACCAAGACATCAGACAACAAGTTTATTATATCCACGTAACAACAAATGGTAAAAGTCGAGTAAGTCTATGACAACAAGCAACGTTTATGATAGCAAAGCAACAACGGACACAATTTTATAATGAAGCAAGCAAAAACACATTAGTGTTACTTCGCGAAATATTCGCATTTGTTTTTTTTGCAAGTATCGTAATTTGAAGATATTCTCGTCAAGCTTTTTGTTTTTAGTTTTCCCTTCGCCTGATGGTGGTTAGTGCAAATGAAAGCGAAATATATCAACATGAAACATTTAAAAATCCCGTCTTGTTACTCTGTAATTAGGAGAAAAAAACGAATAAAAATATTTACCGATTTACAGTTATCAAGCAAACGTATTTGATCAAGTAAAAAATAACATACATGTTGTTGCTTACGGAATCCGCCTTGGTCATAATATCTTTAAAAAACGACGCGAGTTCATTATGACCAACTACACATAATATAACATGCAATTTATCTGTGATGGTCAAATAAAAAATAACATATTTTTGATGGTCAAGTAGAATGTTAAACATTAGTAATTGTAAAGCAACCAACAACTTAAAGCAAGCAATCAAAATTATTCTACAGATAGGAGACTTATCAGACATCATATCACATGATGCTTATCTAACTGAACTTATAAAATAAATTCAACCAAACGGATCTTTCACATTTGTATAGGATTTAGTTGTTCTGTAGATAACAACTTGATCTATGTTAGATTTCCAATCATCAGGAGCTGTACTGACACCATATCATGTTGAAGGATACATCAGTAAATAGTTGTATTACCATTAGTTATCTTTGTTCTTGATGAAATCCGACTTACTATCTCACCTGGGTAATGAATATAAATAGTTTTATTGAGTGACATTGATACATGTACAAATCACTTAAAAATCATGCTTAAACTTATTCAGGTTATATATGCCAAGAAAGCAAGCCATGTTGTCAACTCGTTTGCCGAGAGTCAATCGTTTTTCCGGGTACTCTGGTTTTCTCCTCCATCGCAGAACTGGCCGCCTCACTAAAAGTGAAAAAAGTTCCGAGTGACTAGGTTGTTAGACATAAATCATCCACTCCTTAGCTAAATTGGTATGCTGGGTTAAACACATAAAAATCAAAGTTGGCATTGCAGCAAGCATATCCGTCTGATATCGATTGAACAAAATCATGATTCGTATTATCTTTAAATTTATTTAAATCTTCAGTTAATTCTTTTCGAGTCTGTCAAAAATCTAGTAAATATTAAGAACTTAATGATTTAAAAACAGAAGAATTAACTTAATACTCTCGACTTTTATTCAGGTGCGAAAATAGGATTTAGAAAAACGCCACGGGACTTTACTATATATATCAATAAGGGTAATTAATATGACAAAGGTTGTGGGGGTCTAGTAGACCAGTAGCTACATATAAACTAATCATACACTTATATGTTAACTATTTAAAATTGTATTGATTTTAGATGTTATAAATTATTAATCCCCCCTCCGCTGGGGATCAAAATTAAATCAATGTATTGCAATAAGACTCAATCTATTGTCAATGAAGTCAGTTTATTTGATATCCCTCACTCAATTATGTATACTTTCTGTATATAGATTAGATATAGGTGTTGAATTTAACTTCCAACACTTATATCAGATAAGAAAAACGAAGAAACACGTTCTTAATGTAAATGTTGCACATTTAAAAAATAATTAAAAAAGGCAGGTATTCCTATAGGTATATTATAGATTTCCTATAAATGGTATACATTGTGGAGCAGTTATAAGGAGCAGAAATCATTTATACAAGGACACTAATATAAAGCTTGTAATATGAGACGACGAAGATATTTGATACCATAGTGCTGTGAAATAATGAGTGTTCATTTTTAATATTCATGATTAGAGTATCTTATGATTAAATTTTAACATACTCGTTTTAAACAGTTAGTGAAACATTTCTTTTAAAATCAGGTAAGTCATGTTTTTTTATTTCATTCTTTTTTTAATCGTTACAATGTATAAATTATGGTTTTAAACTCATATTCGTTTTAACAAATTTTAGAATAATATGAGCTTTTTATCATATATATATAAAGTGTCATTATTTATTAATTTGTAAATCAGAGAGATTCGTAATTGTACCATATTTTATTTTATCATGTGAGTTTTAAACTAGACAAGTTTATAGAATTGCAAAATAATATTTATAATATGTTATCTATAAGATAAACAACTCAACTAAAGAAGGAGACTTGTTATTTCAACTCTCTCTCTCTCTCTCTCTCTCTCTCTCTCTCTCTCTCTCTCTCTCTCTCTCTCTCTCATACACAAACACACACACGCGCGGGCACACCACACATCTTTTAAGTAAAGTGTTCGCTTCGTATTTGGAGGGTCAAACGCTTGCCGAGTCTGACAAACGCTTTAAAATAGGAAGTATCTGTTTTTTCGCCATGTACCCGGCATTAAGAAATGAAAGTAATAAATACTTTGAATCTGAAGTCCCGTGTCACGATAGGTGCTGCATACTGAAGAACCATCCCTACACATTGCTATGACAATACAATAAAGGGATAGAGGTCAATTTGGTTTGGAATTGCATTGATGACACAGTAGTTACTATTTGTAATGAAACATTACGCCTTTTGCTTTAAGTTTCGTTTGAAAAAAGTAGAGAAAAAAATTATTTTTCAAAAATCAGGATCGTAAAATCTCCTAATCACCATAGAAACTATGGTTGTGAATATAAATTTAAATATATAGAGTAGAAGTTATATTAAACGACTATAATACAATAAAGCATAAAACATTTAAATCAAAGAAATCTGATTTTTCAGATATTTTGTAATCACAATGTAACTATTGTTAATCGTGTACAATATATATGGCTTTACAGTTCATTTTTATTGATTTTATCACAATTATGTTCTACATAAAATGTTTAATTTGTAATTAATAACTACTGATGTACTCACAGTAATCGATTACACTGTGAAGTGTCAAACATGTTACACATTAAGTGGAGTTTAAAACAATTTTATATAGCATGGAAGTCAAATTCGGTTGTTCTGGTGGTAGTGGTGGTGGAGGTGGTGAAGGTGAAGTGATGATGGTGAAGGTGGTGGTGAGGTTAGAGGGGTGATAATGATGATGGTGGTGGTGGTGTGGTAAGGGTGGTGTAATGATGGTAGTTTCGGTGTTGGTGAAGTGAGGGGTTGTGATGGTGGTAATAGTTAAGGTTGGTGACGGTGGTGAGTTAAGGGTGGTGTGGTGATGGCAGTGGTGGTGGTGAGGTTAGAGGTGTGATAATGACGATGGTGGTGGTGGTGTGGTAAGGGTGGTGTAATGATGGTAGTTTCGGTGTTGGTGTGTGAGGGTTTGTGATGGTGGTATAGTTAAGGGTGGTGACGGTGGTGAGTTAAGGGTGGTGTGTGATGGCAGTGGTGGTGGTGAGGTTAGAGGTGTGATAATGATGTTGGTGGTGGTGGTGGTGGTGGTGGTAAGGGTGGTGTAATGATGGTAGTTTCGGTGTTGGTGAAGTGAAGATGTGATGGTGGTAATAGTTAAGGGTGGTGACGGTGGTAAGTTGGAGCAGTGGGGTGATGGTAGTGGTGTGGTGAGGTTAGAGGTGTGATAATGATGATGGTGGTGGTGGTGTGGTAAGGGTGGTGTAATGATGGTAGTTTCGGTGTTGGTGATAGTGAGGGGTTGTGATGGTGGTAATAGTTAAGGGTGGTGACGGTGGTGAGTTAAGGGCGGTGTGGTAATGGTAGTGGTGGTGGTGAGGCGAGGGTGTGTATTGGTGTTGGTGGGGAGTTAAAGAGTGGTGTGTTTGTGGTTGAAGTTCTGTTTTACGCTTCTGTCAAAATTATTTAACTCAGTATATCGAAGTGGTCAGCTCTGTAAAGGTGTGAAAACCAGAGTATCCTAAGAATTCACGGATCTTCGGCTAGTGAAGTGATATACAAATTACTTACAATTAAGTGGAACTCGAACCAAGGATGTGAGGTATACTATAAAGATCAGACGAATGAAGTAATAAGACATCATAATTTCAACACTTAATATTTACATGTACCCCGTTATAAACTAATAAGTAAAGAAATACCTGCATCAGTCTGTAACATGAAATACTAAGTGCGTTTTAAAACCCGCCAGTTAATGTTTAGACTTTACAAAAAGCTATAAGGGAAGAAGACGAGTCAACTCAAACGAAACTTAACATGTCGTAAGAGATTATCGTAGACATGACAACAAGCCTCTCTTTCATTTTGCGACAGATAAGTAAAATATATATTCTAATAAGAAACGCGAAATTGGTAACTTTCCTATACAAATATAACAAAAGAACTACTGCAAGGTGGAAAATTGGAAAATAATATATTATGAAGTACAACCATCAGATTTCGTAGGAATGTTTGGCAATCTATCTCATGAGAAAAAAATAACTAGGAAAAAGCGAAAAAAATTATGTTTTGCTGATGTATTTTGAAATATTCTTTCAGAAAAAATTTAGGTTTTTTACTATAAAACTATAATCTTGTACTGGTTCAAAATTTAAAGTTTAAAAGTATTTACCAAATTAAAAAAAAACGCTTTAAACTTGATTGTGTTCAGTAACCATAAAGAATAACAAATATCAGATACAATAATTGAAATAGTTGGTTTTTTAAAAACTTAATGAACACGAACTTTCTTCAAGGCCGGTCAACTTTAACGAACACGTATCAACAATTATGTATTGAAAACGCCTTTAACGAACACGTATCAACAATTATGTATTGAAAACGTTAATCATAAAACCGCTCTAACAAACACTTACTGATTTGTTTGACATTGTTAAGTTACACATGTTTTTATTCCTGAAATTATGGTGATCTATAAAGGCCAATTTTCCATTATCGCTCTTCCAATGTTTAGAATATTTAACAAAAAAAAAAAAAAAAAAAAAAAAAAAAAAAAAAAAAAAAAAAAAATACCCGTTTAATTTTTCTGTGCCATAAGTGCACATTTCGGAAATTCATTCCTCATCAGTGACACTAGGGGCCGAAAAGTTTATATATATAATCCATATTAATGGAACTAATTGCGAGAAAAAAAAACGTAATAAAGGGGAGTAATAATGTTAAAAGTCTCAGTCAACATTTTTTCACTTATATCGAAACATAGAGAAGAAATCCGGGACGTCTTGAGAAAACTACGAGCTTCGCAAGCGAACATACAAACAGTCTTAAACTAGAATAGGAGTGGAAGTGGAACTTATCGGTAAGTTGAGCCGTGATAAGTAAGACGGCGATTTGGACAACACGGCCTATGTGTGGAGTTACCTTAGCCTGACTGATTAGTCCTAATCGAACACCATACCCTAAAGAGCTACCACTTTTCATTGCTTGTTGAGGTGATTGATCACTTTAGAGTAAACCTAAAGGTCTACAGATTAGGTACACAAACTTTACACATATTGATTTTGTTCTCAAATGATCTGACTTGTTAATGACACATACCATTTACGGATTATCGGCAGTTTTATTTTGTAGACTTTATTTATTTTAAAGAAATTTTAAAACCTAATTTAGAAGTAATAAGTGATCTATATTTGCAGGTTATAAGTTTATGAACTTTGAGAATATTCAATCTGTTTTGTTAATTAACAAATTGTTAATGACACATTATGTTGTGGTCCTAATTTTATATATCTCAATTCTAAGGTGTTAAGGGTCAATTTTAATTATGATTTCAGTTTTTATTGACCATTTGAACTTATAAAAACGCAGCATAGTACGAGTCACTATGAGGAAGCAAAGTTGCAAGGATACAGTTGCCAAAAAGCTTAACGCGAATATTACTGGCGATAACTTTGCGTTATTGCATTCGCACTCATTTTAGCTTTTCCTATTCTGATCTTTCCTATCTTTGTCATGCGCATTGAAGACAAAGCTGTTCTCATACAACAAATTATTTTCTTATTAGTAAAGGAATGATTTGTTTGAAATTGAATTAATAACGGAGAGTTATCTACAGAAGACCGTTAGTAAAACTAAAAAATGAATGATAGATTTAAAATGCTCAGATGGAGAAAGAAGCTAATAAATTTTGGCAACTCTGTCAAATTTAATGTTTGAATAAATGTTACTGGAGTGAACATGTTGATCCCTGTCAGATAAAATTTAGGGTTTTTTAATTTCTCATAGATACCATGATATAGGGGCTGTTTTATCAACTACAAATTCAACCATTTAATTTTTTTTTTGGATAAAATAAATTAATTAACATAATGTTTATTTCATTCAGAGTTATAAATCCCGACGTTAAGCTCTACAGAACACGGGTGGACGTCAGAATAAAACAGCTGTTTTAAGTGATTTATTTAAATCAGTTTTATGTAACTGAAGAATACTTGAATTTATAAAACGATCAGGTGGCATTTAATCAATAAAATCACATATAAGTTTATTGGAAATTTAACTTTAATATACATAATATCCAAAACGGTAATGGTACCAACACAGTTTATTGCTTTTTTGAAGGCCGCGTAAGAAAAACCACTTCTAAATAATTTCAGTAATTTTTTACGCAATAAGATTTTATTACGCAATTTCTCTTTACAATCTTTATATTACAAGCATAGAAGATGCATGTGGTTTAGTTTTAACCATTTAACAGAATGCAAAACCAGTCGTTCTTATAGTTTTAAAATATCAGTGACGTTGGGTGTCTGGGGAGGGGGGGGGGGCTTTATCACAGAATCTGTCTTGATTAATACTTAAAACTAGGTATGATGATTCGATTATCAACCTCACATTGCAAAAAAAAAAAAAAATATGTATCTTTTATCCACCCCATGAAAACATGTTTAAAAGCAAAAAATCACTTGATGTGACTCTGAGCGATGGATATTTATCGATTCCTTACCTCCCCGGACAGGAGCATAGACAAATGTCATTTAATTTGTTGCTGACACTTCAAAATACACAGGACATAATAAAAATATTGATGAACTAATGAACGCATAATTTCATTTACACCCCCCACCCATTTAGTTTTTAACTGTTAGTCCTTTTATGTGCATTAATGGAATGGAATCTAAATTAAAAGAAAAATCTAGTTAAACATGCATTTGGCAACAGATACCGCAACCACCAAAACACGATAAAAGTAATTCAGCTAAGGAAGACACCCCCCCACACACACACACACACAAGACAAATACATGTAAAGTAGTCATGAGTTGCATATTTTTTTTAGACTTGTGTGGAGGGTGGTTGAAGCTTCAGCAAAGTTGCCAGCCGTTACTAGATATGATAACAACGGTATATAATGAACCACAGTTGTTCCATTTCTTAAATTTGAGCTTTATCACAATTATATTTCCTGAAATACACTTTGGACATTTTTAGAATATACTATGAACACTTGTGATTCCAGTCCTTGTCATTCAACTAAGCAATAATAATAATAATAAAAATAATAATAATAATAAGTAGTAGTAGTAGTAGTAGTAGTGTGTGTGTGTGTGTGTGTGTGTGTGTGTGTGTGTGTGGAATAGAATCAGTAGCTTAACACGCCAGTATATGGTTGTTGAGGCTTTATCACTTTTGGCTGTCGTAGGAATGTTTAATGCCAAATAGTATCGCACTCTAATCAAATTGTACTCTAGCCTAAGTAAACTTTATTTGTTTAACAAGGATTATAAAACAATGATATAACAACAAACTTATACTAATCTTATAGTCGTTCTAATCTTGTCGTTCTAGATATCGGGGTGTTTAATGCTAGTGAATTAAGATACATTTTAGAAGATTTTTTTTTAAAAGGAGTAAAGAAATCGAATCTGGCTGAGACCAAATAACAGTTTGAGCTAATACTGTTTGTGCTACGTTTATGAATTCTTACTCATTATTGGTTAGCTGGAATAAAACTAGGCCAAACTATCCGCCCTAGCGGTGGTTAGCTACTTTTGGTATTGCTGTTATCGACGGTAGCAATATCAAAATGTAACTTATAGTACTGTATGTGGTTCGACCCAGACTAAACATAAGTTTTAGAAAAGAAGTGAGTGACAAAATTTTTGATATCGCATTTTCTCATTCATATGAACTAAAAACGAAGTCGCATTAAAATTTTAATTTTCACTGGAAAATTTTTTTTTTAATTAGATAAATCATTTTAACATTTTGGAAAAATTTTTATAATTTAAATCAATTTTTGTAGACAAAAGTGACGCCTAGCATAAACGTATCAATCTGTATACCAGTCATATATATGGAAATAGAACAGTCGATTTTATACATTCAAATTTATTTAAAAAGAGATAATTCATTAATTAAATAGATCAGGTATTTCAATTAAAACCCACATTTCATAAATATCGTTATCACAATCTATGTTAGATTTAGGTTAAAAATAGATAATAAACATTTATTATAAACTTATCGCTAACATGCTATAACATTTCATAATTGAAATAAAGCTCTGAATACCTACGAAGTAATGCTTTAACCAGACAATAATTTGGCACCTTGTTCCAGGGTCATAGGTCATTTATAAAACTATACATATGATATTCTACATAACAATGCATATTAAACGTGGCAAGATTATTCTGAATAAGTAAGTATTGTGACAAATTAAATCCGTGTTTTAATACTCCGATAATTCATTAATAAAAAGTATTGTTTGCTGTTTAGCCAGTCAAGCATGTCTATATACTGCAGTCAACATTTAGTTATTATTTTTGCTAATAGTCCACGACAAACAATCTAGATCTAGATCATTTAATTCAGATGTTTTTGTAATGGCTTCAGGACTTACTTATTATTAATGCCTAAGGTAAGTGCAACATAAATTTGTTGACTTTTCTTAAAAGTTTAAATTTAAATTAAACATTGTCATGTTTAAAAAAGAAATGTTGATTTTGGATAGAAACGCGTCCGGATCATCAGACACGTAGGCTTTTATTTATATAAAGAAGTTTAATTTGAAAATACAAAACATTTATTTATTTATTTGAGACAGAATGCAGCCAAACTGACATTATCCTGACAAAATCTGGCAGCACGTATACAATGATTCTGGTATATAAATAAATCGAAGAGTTTACATTCACTAGTGTATTGTGATGTTAAGTTACAATCAGCGGCTATCTATTCGTTATTATCTTAAAACAAAACATGAGCATGTATAGAATAATGTTGTCAGTGTGAAAATGAAAAGATTTTTGTGTCTGAAAATGCAATTACAATCGTGAAGTGATTTCCAAAAACCTTCACGGGGCTTTATTTGAAGTTTTTCTTCTATTCACAGCTTCAAAGCGTTTACCCTGTGTTTCAGGTGCATAGTTTTCACAGAATCAGGTGTCATGGGTTCGATTCTGTCTAGATTCTGTTTTTACTATATTTTGTTTTGTTTTGTTTCTACACATAACGTATAAAACAAACCGTGTTTAATGATGTGTTGATAATGAAAACTATAAAATACACTGAATATTTTAAAAACTCAGTCATTAAATAAACTAAATGGTATTCTGAATTTGTAATGTCTTGAATGAGGTCCAAGTGCCGTATAAATATTTTAAATTAAAATTAAAAGGCGTTTTATTGTATTTTTGTGTTTTCATTGATTGTGGCCTTCATATGACACTGTTTTAAATTTTTTTTAACCCCAATTTTGAATTTAACGTTTTCTGAACCTTACTTTTTTTTTTTAGATTTATAGGATAATTAAATTTTATTTCTTTAATTAAATAATCTCTTCAGTTATATGATATGGGTATAATTATAACATAAATATGAAAATAAATTTCCAAATAATTGTAAAACTGTCTTTATTAAATGTCTATATATAGTGTTAAATGACAGAACCGTTTCTGGTTGCGTAATTATAAAAATACTTGTTTTATTAAGTAAATATTGAGTAATTTGAAGTTAAATGTTATATTTCACAGAACAACGCTCATCAATAACTTCAATTTGGACACTGACAAAACTTAAAATCAATCCTTTATCACATGCAGGTTCAAATATTTCTGAAGTAGCTTTGACAATAATATTTATTGTATGTATGGTTGAAAATGGCTGTCAGAACAACTAGTTACATGATGAAAAAACATAGAAATAAAACAAAAACACATAACAAGTTATTTAAGTCAACAAAACGAAAAAGCTTTGAATTTTAAAATACGAATAAACGCCAACAATGCATCGTGATTTCATCCGTCAGTTTTTTACACCTATTACACCTGGATATTATATGATTTCATTGTTTTTATTGATTACAAGCAATTAAACCTTGTAACTTACAACTGTTTCGTTTGTTTTGACTTTTTGACTTAGTAGCCGTTAACTATAAAAATAATAAAGTTGAAAAGAGTACTTGGAGATCGAGTACTAAGTGAGGTGGTGGGGTAAAAGTGTTATCAGGCAAAGTCAAAATTATTCAAGGCAAATAGTTCTTGAACACAGAGAAAACCGGAATATGTGAAGAAAGCAACAGTTGGCAGACTATATAGCAAACTGTAGCAAACTTTCTTACACTAAGAATATGGGATTTATAACTAGGAGGTGAGCGGCGTTTTGATCCATAAGCCCGGTGCTTCTGTTCACTCGGTCACCAAATATATCAACAATAATTAATAATAATAATAATAATAATAATAATAATAATAATAATAATAATAATAATAATAATAATAATAATAATAATAATTTATCTTTCAATTCATGTTCTTTTTCTTTATAATGTTCTTTATCTTATAATCAATGTTTATTGGTATAAATGTCGTGTTCCTGTGTTCAGGGTCTGTGTATATATCTGCCAGTTTACTATATGTGCATTGACGATCTTTTGACGCGAAATGTCATTATGCCATATGTTCTTGTGTCCATGTGTGTGTGTGTGTGTGTGTGTGTGTGTGTGTGTGTGTGTGTGTGTGTTTTGTCCTGTGTACCCATGTCTGTAAGTATCTGTTCGTGTGTGCTTATAAACTTTCACCTTTATATAAATAACCCTGTTATATGAATTTAGAATCGAGTAATAGTGTCTAGACTACATTAAATATATTATTATGTATACAGTATATATCTAATTTATTTCTCGGTTTCAATATACATATGTATCTAGGTAATATGTACAAGGTACATGTGTCCGGTAGTCATTGTATAAAGACTTAGTACTGGTTACCTGAAAAACACACCTTGCCAAAAAAAAAAAAATTACCAAAAGTGTTACTTTTATATAAAAGGAATCTAATATTATGTTGTTTTGTTTTTTTTTTTTTTAATTTGATTTCTAATATCATATCACTTAAGGTCCTTTTAGGTATTAAAAATTTAATCGCTTCGCTGAAGCAGTTTTTATATTCATCCCATGTTGTGTATTAATCTACATTAATTGTTTTCTATTATAGATGGTGATGACAACTGGAAATGTGTATGAGGGATTCGAGAGGACAGATAGAGTTGACCACCGTGCAAGCCTGGACATAAATCATGAAGCATATAGGTGCCCAGTGTCCACACCGGCTAACGGAAAACGGCCTCTTCAACAAAAAATACCACAAAGTTTAACTTTTGTTTCATTAGATTTCAGTCAATTAAAAAGTTCTAAGAAACATGTAGAAAGCCCAACAAAAGTGAGTGACCTTGTAAAACAAAAAAATAATCATTTTCGAATGCCAAGAACTAGAAACTTTGATTATTACTATGTTGATAAAAAGTTTCAAAAGCGTCTTGCAGGACACTCGAATACAAGATGGCTGCGAGCTCTTTGTGCACAGCCTGTTGACGAAATATTCGGTAAATACAGGGCACAAACAGAAGTGAAAACACAACATGACACAATGTCACGAGCTTTTTCTACCCCCGGGGAGCGGGCGATTTTTGAGGCATGGGAGAGTAACAGCAACAGCAGACGAATTGGTTCTGCAACTTCAAGGTCGTCTAAGAAAAGTGAGTCTACACAAAGAACAATTTCACCACAGTTAACAATTATAACCAAATCTTTATGTAAAACACAAGAATCTTCTAGGAATGACAGTCGTAATGACAGCCGGATAGATTCTGTACCACATCCGCCATCGCTAGGTGGCACTGCTGAATCCAGCAGAGCGCCCTCTAGAAACAGGAACCATCGTGAACAGACTTTCGAGTTTATGTCATTGAATGAAAATATACCACTTATGAGTGACTCGTATTATAACCAGTTTCAAAGAAAAGAGACAAAATTTCCAGGATATAAAAGATAAAAAATCTACGCCAATTATGGGAAAACAGAGAAAATATTTTAACAGTGGTTACTATAGCAAAAAATACGCTATGGAACGACATCAGGATTCGCCATCTAGTGTGCATTCAGGACAACAACCCCAGTTTCTTCTCGATTTAAGACAACAACAACCAAGTCAAACATTTACTCTGTGTATATTGAACGAGGATACGGGAACCGATCAGGAATAAGCTGTCATAGGTGTGTTTATTTCTGTGTTAATTATAATGAATATATTTATTTAGTTACAAACATGTTCTTAACAGTTAGAAACAAACGAGTATTTGTGATTGTCCCTTCTTTATAGAAGTTTCCATGGATTGGATCCAATAATGTTCTCCTTCGTATTGTTAGGATATGTGTACTGTATTAAGATTCTCCTTACAAGGTGATATACATGAGGATTTGTATTAAAAGGTTCGTTTCCCGTTGTCTTGCGCTTACTTGAAATTTTGTTTTTGAAAAAGAGTATTCAAATTCTAGTGGTCATAATTCAACAATTAGCACATACAAGTGCAAACGGACCTCGACAGTCTACTCGGAAGACTCCTGCTTTTATTCTAGACCATTAAGAATTGTCTTGAATATGCTTTCTACAAGCAGGGTTCGAACAGTTCTGTTCACGACGGCAAATTGTAATTCTAATAGAATTTTCAATAACCAGTTATTGGGTAAATGTTTGTGTATAAGAAACTTTAACGAACGCTTATTGTTTTACATTGCTCTATCATTGAATAATAATTATGTTTATTGCTAACAACAGGAAAATAAAAAACGTAACCCGCAGACGTTGTGAAAAAAAAAAAAAAAAAAAAAAAAACACCATTCATTGGAACCAAAGATGTCTATTATTGGCATGCCAAAATCATCTCAGTCCTTTCATTTTCTTTGGGACTTTAAAATTGTATAGTCGTATTCCCGATTGTCTAAATCCGTTGTTTTATTGTTCAGATCTCCATCAATAAGTCGCTGTGTAGTGTAAAATCTACTAGTACATTTCTAGATTATCACAGTTTGCTTCGATATTTTAATAATAGTGAAATGATTTTGTGTTTAATAACATAATTTTTTTCTGTAAATCGCGTTTATATTTCACATCAATGACTTACAGTGATCTTCGTAAATCTATACAAAAAGGAAATCTCATTCAAAATAATTAGCATAACTCCTATGATTATTATGATTTGCTTACATAACTTCTTAGTTAATATGTTATGAAACACCTTGCATTGTGTAAAAATCATTTGTTTTTATCTTCTGTATCTAGATGTGCCCGGTGGCGGATCTTGAGGGGCGTAGGTTCTCTTTTTATGTCGCTGATAATACATTTTTGTGAATGTTTTATACACAAAAGCTCGACACTCTAAATGGAAGACATTTTTCTCTTTAATGCCGCTTAGATTGCACCGTTATGTAAGATTTTGCGCCTTTTTTCAAAATTTTCCTGGGTAGCATCCCCGAACCCCCTTAGGAGGTTCGTGCTTTTGCCGCTAAGCTTTAACACCCAACCCCCACCCCCGTAAACCCTAGATCCGCCTTTGATATCATTCATTGTGTAGAGTTTTGTTTTAAATCTGATTTATGTAGCATATCTTAAAATTAAAACTGTTAAAGAGTTTTGTGTACTGTATTAATAAAGTTACATTGTAAACAAGAATAAGGGGATGAATTTTACTGGAAACTAAATAAAAACAGAATCTTCTGCGCATATGTTCAGTGTTAAAATATGTTATTGTGTTTTATAGTGGCAAGATGATCCTATTTAACGCATATTGAACAACAAATGATAAGATACTTGGTTGAAGGATTAGGGTTAGTTATTACACCCCAATCAAAATTATTTAACACATATCGAGGTGGTTATGAGAGGGAGCCGGAGTACCCGGAGAACTGACAAACTTTCTCACAATAGGATCAGCTCCATTGGAATTTGAGAGGCGCTGTGATCCGTATAGCGCTTTAGACCACCCGACCACCGAAATTGCAGACGCCTGGATGAAAGAACGTCATTTAATGTTCAGGTAGTACCATGTATATTGATTAAACTTTTGTTAAATTATTAGGCTTTAGAGAAAACACTTCTTTTGTAAAATTATTAGGCTTTAGAGAAAACACTTCTTTTGTAAAATTATCAGGCTTTAGAGAAAACACTTCTTTTGTAAAATTATTAGGCTTTAGAGAAAACACTTCTTTTGTAAAATTATCAGGCTTTAGAGAAAACACTTCTTTTGTAAAATTATTAGGCTTTAGAAAAAGCACTTTCTTAGCTAAATGATTTTCCTATTTACATGTTTAGTAAAGGGTATGTGCACTCAGACATAAACTCTCAGTAATCATTTGAAGCTATTTTACAAATCAAATTCAAATGAAAGAGTTTGTTCTGGCTGATAACAGGCATCTCGTCCTCTCGACTTTATCAAGTTTATAAAAATAAAGTCAAACTTGTTAACTTTGACTGGTATGTCAATAGTTGATGTCATCAAGATTATCGTCATACATTTACACATTGATTTCTAGAAAATCCTTATACAGTGTATTGCACTGATTTTCTCAGCGTTGCTGGTAAGTGAAAATGAAAAACGACGCTTAATGTTGACAGTGGTCTTGGGCTATGTAACATTTGTAATGTTTCGATTTCTTACAAAATTCATCCACGAGTCCAACGTCTTGTTTTTTAAACTCAATTCAGATTAGAATTAATTCTGGTAAAGAGCAGGATTTTCAAGATTTTATGACAATTTTCGCCATAATTATTGAAAAACCTTACAAGTTATCATTATATTGACCATGGACTTTCCATATTTGTCTTCATTTAAGCTTAAAAGGTTACAACGGTCAGTTAAAGTCATTCTGAGCAAACCTGATAATCCAGGTTTTATTTGGTTTTTCAAGTTTTAGAAAAAAAACGAGTGTGAATAAGACCGTCCTGCATTTTATTTAATATAAATTATTAAATTAATCACACATATAAAATTATGTTATTTTATTGTAAATGTTAACTTTTTCACCGCAGATCGGTTAAAACTCTCTTTGCAAGAAAGATAACTCGCATAAAACACAAAAGCCGTTGATGATGTGTTTATTAAGTACATATGGACCTATAAGTACATATAATAGAGTTGAGTTGAGTAATGGTGTTTAACGTCCCAGTCAAGAATATTTCACTTATATCGAGACGTCGCCAGCTATAGGCGAAAGTGCAGAAATTTTGCCTGTGCGATGCGCTGATGGCATTATACAGCAGGGTTCTTTATCGTGCCATGCCTGCCATGACACGGGACCTCGTTTATTTTAAGTTCCCATCCGAAAGAACTGTGACTTTCATTTCGTAATGCTGAGTGCTTGGCGAAGAACAGTCACTACCCACTTTCAAGTCTTGGGTCAGACCCAGCCGGGGTTCGAACCTTCCACTTACGGAGCGAGCACTCTACCAACTGAACTACCGCAGTGGCACATATAATAGAGATAACTTTAGTAGAGAGCCAGACCCAAGTTATACACTTATTTCTTAACTAAGTCTTTTCTTTTGTTACCTCTAGTAAATTTTAATATTTGCTAATTTTGTTAAATGTAACTGAATTACTCAGGAATTTATGGTGTCATTTTGAAAATCAGTTAAAGATTTTAACATATTTATTTTATTTATTTTTTTTTTTAAATCTCATAGGTCAATACTGAGGGATCGCCAAAAATTAAGAAAAAAAAAATCTTAGTTAAGGAATGATTGTGAAACAGACCGGGATGTGAGAGAATGTTCTTCGAAAAAAATCCGTCTGTAACAGTTCATCATGCTCAGAATTGAATTTATGTACGTCTGTGACCGGCATTAAGATACATCGGTCACAAAGCGATACCTACTGTCTGATTCACGTCTGCCGTAGCACTAGTTTTTCAAGGTTTTAGAAGAGATGTCAAAAAATTTTATAACGTGTCACATACCATTATGACGTATGCATTTTGTCGTAATTAACTGACACCAAACTAAATGCCATCTTAGCTGGAGTATAAAATGCAGAGCTTTTGAAAATCCTTACGGGGATTTAATATGGAAAAGACACAAACACTCATTCCGGAAATACAGCTAAGATGGCATTTAGTTTGGTGTCAGTTAATTACGAATATTTCATTTGCCTTGTTAAAATTCCCATAGCTGCAAGCTTGAGAGCCGTTGTAATTATTACTGACAATGAATGCCAAAAAATTTTGTCACTCCGTGTATGAATACATATAAAATGCAATACACAATCCGGAATTACATTATCGTAGGTAAACAAACATGACTGTCACGTCACATTTGTTTATATTCGAGACGAGACTGAAAGACACATTTACGAGATATTACAAAGTAAAATCAAAGAAATTAATAAAATAATATTTTGATAACATATATAGGCACCTGGCTGATATCCAACGTAATATTTACATTGTGAGAGACAGAGTGGTGTTTTTGATGGCCTGTTGAAAGAACAGACAACAATAGATCAGTCTAAACCATCAAACCACAAAAAAAAATTTTGAACAATCGGATCTTTAAAAAATTCTTCCTACCTTGACAAAGCTGCTATATACCCTATTATTTTGAGACAATGTTAATGGTACAACTTGTCAATCAATTTGTGTCTCGCGGGATGTAAATTTCAAGTGATGTAAATTTCAACTGGAATTAGATTCACGCATGTATGCAGCATCCATTAAAAATTGTCCGTTTTACATGCTGTGTTTGTTGATCGGAAAAACTGAAAAATCATCTACATGCTTTTAATCAATTTACAAGGGATACAATAGGAACTCCTCAAAAGTACAATGCATGGTTTAAGTACTACACAACTCTCTGCTAACCTTAAAACGATAATTTTCTAAACTTTGAGAGACATTTGCACCACACCAGGCGTAAAGAATAAGTATACTTCTCACTGCTTTGCTGTCTACATTTGAATGATACCGAGTATGAAGCTCGGCACATTATGTTAGAGTGAATCTCAACCTAATAACATTCCCAAAAAAATCTCTCGGTAAATCCCTATCTACTCACATATCACAGATTCGAAACCCACATGCTTGGCCATTGAAAATTATCCCTCAGCTACAGTTCCCCCCTTCCCGATCAGATTCACGAATTTCACTTCCGACATTTAGCCAGAATCTTTCACTCTAAACTTCTTTGCAAATTGAAATGGGGCCACACGGGTGCACCTGATTTACGACTGAAATATAGTCCACAAATAACAACACATTTATCGTTGATATCAGAAGTCCATTAATTAATGGACTTCTGTTGATATTCAATTTTTAAATATATTATTTATATCCAATATTCTAAAAAATTCATTATGTTAATCGAGAAAATACCATCAAAATACCTGATAACACAATAATTTTTCAAACCAAAACTCCCCGTTGTTACCCCACATTATAAATATTGCGGATTAATAATGTGCCGTTCTCGGTCTTAAATCCAGCTGTTGCGTCTACTGGACTCCCCCGATGTGCATGTGTTATAGATGGGAATTTTTTTCTTAAAATAAATGAATAATTTTTTTAAAAATATTAAACGAAAATATAACAATTGAACTGTTTTAAAATGGTGTTCATTGTCAGTATGAAGGCAACAACTTTGCAAGCAAACTTTTGATAACGCGCTAACGCGCATTATTCCGTTTGCTTGCAAAGTTGTTGCCTTCATATTGACAATGAACACCATTTTAAAACAGTTCAATTGTTAACAAAATGCATACGTCATAAGGGTATGTGACATTGTAAACTTTATAAAGACCACTTGTCTAATAACACCTTAAGGACCAATATATATACAGGTATGTGTTTTTTATAAACAGATTTTACTTATTTCCCAGGAAATTACAGAAATATGTAAATGTTAATGATATATTTCAGCTGTGAATGTTTCTATAATGATGCCGATGGAGTTGTCTCTCTTTAAATAGATTCAAGTATCATTTATAATACTCCCTTTGATCACTTTGTAGACCAACTCCCCAAACTACTTAATTAGAAATATATTCATCATTGAACTAAACATTACCGTGGTCATAAATTTTTCAACTGCGGTATCTTTGATTTATTTCATAAATTTTATTATTTTATTCCACATTTATTCCTGATTACTTGCATTTAATATATACAGTGTAGATTTAAGTTATCACAAAGTAAAGTTGTCCAAATTCATGACAGGTCAAGTTGACCTACAGCATTGAACAAAGTTTAGACAACTTACATGAGATTTTTTTTCTGATACTGTTTAAAAATGTAACAAAGCTCATATAAAAATTTATTCTATTTATGAACGGTTGTGCCGTTTTAACTAATCATTGGATCAGAATTTTATTCGGGTCATTGAGAAATAATCCGAATTTATGTCCGACGAACTGTGCGCATTTGATGACGTTATATACAATAAACGGCATACAACAGGTGCGTGGACGTGGCCTTTGCGTAATTGAAAAACCACCCACTTTTCAAGCATCGTCATATTGAAATCGGCAGAAATTTGACAATATTGATAATAACCTAATAAAAATTAATTGGCTATTTGAGAAAGTTAAAGTTATTTCAAAGATTTGCACTTTTATGATATTTTTTACACTGCGTTCGACGTGTAATTTAATTTATTCATATATTTATTAAGATATTACAAACGGCATAAACCATACCTGTAAACACGTCATATTGCGTGTAAATCAACTAGAGAGGACTCTGGTCCAAATTTCAGGACATTACCTTGGGATCAAAATTCCTTAAAATGCGTGATATATAAAACAGCATTCAAAAGTAACCATTATATTAAACTGTTTGAAGATTATTTTAATTAAAATATCTTCTAATAAATTCTGACGCATGGGGTTATTATCCTCTATGGTATGTCGGTACATGATTGAGAGAGAGAGAGAGAGAGAGAGAGAGAGAGAGAGAGAGAGAGAGAGAGAGAGAGAGAGAGAGAGAGAGATATCTGTTCATGATATAACGTTGGTGCTGTTTGAGTCATTTTAGCTAAAAGCGTACAGTCCAATCTCATTTTCACCAAATGAGTACCATCTTGAAATAAAACAATGCTATATATCGGAAAAAATGTACTTATGAATTTTTAATTTTAAATCAGTTCAATAATAATTAATAGCCCATTAAATTAAAAAAAAAGTATATTATTTTATTTTATTTTATTTTATTTTATTTTATTTTTTTATTTATTTTATTTCCTTTTATTTCCTTTCATTTAAACAAATAAAATTTTCAGTTAATACTTAAATACACCTTGCCGTTTAAAAAAAGACAGAGACTTGAGCAACTTAAGAGAGCTCTAAAATTTATACCGAACCAATAAACACGATAAATTAATCTGCTATGACTCAAATCTACATATTTAATCATTAATTTGAAAGTGTATCTATTTGCTTTGGAGCATTTACATTTACTTTCCTTATCGATCAAAAGGAGCGTGTACTGGGTAACTTGTGCCTCTCAAACCCTAAGTTCGAATCTTACTGGGACAGATCCTAGTGCGAGATAGTTTGTCAGTTCGCTTGCCGAAGGTCGGTTGTTTTCTCTGGGTATTCCGGTTTTAACCACCATTCTAGAACTGGTCGCCTCGACATAAGTAAAAGAATTATGTCTTGGAGAAAAACAACATTACTCTTATTTACTCCTTTCGATCAAATAGCCTCGTTAGTCGAGCGCAACTTACGAATCACAGAGCATCGTTAGTCGAGCGTCAACTAACAGATAACAGAGCATCATTAGTCGAGCGTCAACTAACAGATCACAGAGCCTCGTAAGTCGAACGTCAACTTTCAGATCACACAGCATCGATAGAAGAGAGTCAACTTACAGATCACAGAGCCTCGTTAGTCAAAAGCCGACTTACAGATCACAGAGACTTGTTAGTCGTTCGCCAACTTGGAGAACACAGAGCATAGTTAGCCGAGCGTCAATTAACAGATCACAGAGCATCGTGAGTCGAGTGGCAACTTACAGATCCCAGAGCATCGTTAGTCGAGCGTCAACTTACAGATCACAGAGCTTCGTTAGTCGAGCGCCAACTTACAGATCACAGAGCATCGTTAGTCGAGTGTCAACTTACAGATCACAGAGCATCATTAGTCGAGCGTCAACTTACAGATCACAGAACCTCGTACGTCGGGCGCCAACTTACAAATCACGCAACGTCGTTAGTCGAGCGTCAATTTACATATCACAGAGCCTCGTTTATCGAGCGTCAACTTACATATCACAGCGCATAGTTAGTCGAGCGTCAACTTACAGATCACAGAGCATCCATAGTCGAGCGTTAACTTACAGATTACAGAGCATCGTTAGTCGATTGTCAACTTACAGATCACAGAGCCTCGTCAGTCGAGCGTCAACTTACAGATCACAGAGCATCGTTAGTCGAGCGTCAACTTACAGATCACATAGCATCGTTAGTCGAGTGTCATCTTACAGATCACAGAGCCTCGTCAGTCGAGCGTCAACTTACAAATCACAGAGCATCGTTAGTCGAGTGTCCACTTACAGATCACAGAGCCTCGTTAGTCGAGCCAACTTAGAGATCACAGAGCATCGTTAGTCGAGTGTCAACTTACAGATCACAGAGCCTTGTTAGTCGAGCGTCAACCTACAGATCACAGAACCTTGTAAGTCGAGCACCAACTTACAAATCACAGAACGTCGTTAGTCGAGCGTTAACTTACAGATCACAGAGCATCGTTAGAAGAGAGTCAACTTACAGATCATAGAGCTACGTTAGTCAAGCGCCAACTTACAGATCATAGAGCAACGTTAGTCGAGCGCCAACTTTCAGATCACAGAGTCTCGTTAGTCGAGCGCCAACTTACAGATCACAGGCCATCGTTAGTCGAGCGTCAACTTACAGATCACAGAGCCTTGTTAGTCGAGTGTCAACTTACAGATCACAGAGCCTTGTTAGTCGAGTGTCAACTTACAGATCATAAAGCCTCTCATTGTCTACTCAGACATATCCTAGTCTAAAATATTTGTTAATTTCCTGGCAAAAGTTTGATGGTTTTCTCAGGGCACTCCGGTTTACCAAATATTCTATTATCATCTTTAAGTGAAATACCAACCTACCCTCTCTATTTAAAGAACAAACACCTAGATTGTCTCGTTTAATAATAAAATCTATATATGTATATATTATATCAATACGGTTTGTTTATTTCACGATTTTTATTTATTTTCACTATCGATCAAAGTGAACATAATAATTTATATAAAACCTGTTAACTTGTAATTTTATATTTCTATTTACTCAGTATATATATATATATATATATATATATATATATATATATATATATATATATATATATATATATATATATATATATATTAATCGAATATTGATATCAATAAAATTGGATACACAACAAACAGAGAATTGTTATGTGTGTTTTGTTTAAATTATCTGATTTCAATTTATCATCTAATTAAAACACCAATATAACACATTAGTTTACTCTCGGATATCTTTATTAAAGGTTAGCTGCATGAAACAAAATCGTTTATCAATAAATGTGTTTTTCAATCACTGTTTAATTTTAAAATCATAAGTGTTTTACTTCTGAAAGTGTACATTGAATACGAACTATTTTGTTTGACGTGTAATAATCCCTTGATGTTTTAACAATCCAAACCCGCATACTGTGGGAGATGAAAGTGGTGCTTCCATGTGCATTGCTATAATAGGAGCATCATTTTATAATTAAATATGCTATATGTAACACACCAAAAACATCTTGTATGCTTAAAAACTTGTATAGAGCGTTGGCTTGAAACATGCACCACTCATTAAACATTTTATGAGTCCAAGCTGGCAAAAGCCATTATCTTAAAGTGCGAGAGACACTGGCTTTACTGTTTGGAAGAAATAGTAAGGTTTAGAGTTCAGATGTTAAAATGCTTATACCTAATGCTAACAGTCAAGTTCTAAGTTTATGATCAGAAACGTTGCTTTTCATGCATATGTTTTAAACAATGTGTTGGTTCGATGTATAGAGCAAATGTCAACCAGAAAAATGGTTTTGTATTTAAAAATGCATACTAATAAACAAAAGTGCAAGTGGAAGTGCAATTATCGTTAATGAGTTGAACGCGCTTGGAATGGATAGGTTTGAAGTGTAATATTCAACCAGGAACAACGTTTAACTTAAAAAATAGTGTTGGTATGATTTAAAGTGTTAACCAGAAACAACCGTGTTTAATAAGTGAAAATTGTGTATTTGTACAAATGGTTTTATTTGAAGTGCGTTGTCAACAAATGATGTTTAACGAAAACCTCTTTTATACATAGTAACTGAACTATGCAATAAAAGTGATTGTCGGAATTATACCTGCTTAAATATTTAAAACATTTTGTCCGATATGTATCTACGATATGTTCATATACAAATGTACTAGTATATAGGGGAGAAATTACTTGAACTTTGCCACGAGATATTACAAACTGTGTATATTTCGTCAACTAAGAACCTTATAATATGGAGTGATTAAGTACTGATTAGACGGTAATCTATTAAACCTTCTTTTCATAAATTCGTCAAACAAATCCAGATTCGTTTACTTTAAATAAGTAAATATTAACTAACAAGACAAACATGGTAATTGTTCAGAGACCTGAGGATAGGAAAAATGACTCAAGCATTTCGTCCCCGGCGTCCAGCGTTTGAGGATTATTTTCATACTGTTTCTAGTGACTTATACGATCCAGACTTGTTACAAAGAAGCAAAACTTACTCCCCGTCTTGGTTCCAAGGCGAAAAAACACGAATTGAAATCATGACGGAAGCCAAGAACAACGGAAAAGTTCTACCGGAATTATTTCTGAAAGGAAAATCTTTTGATATTGATCCTAGTAAAATGCATGGTCAGTTATATATAACTTTGCCACCGTGGATGTCATTGGACAATGGGGATGTTGTTTATCAACATGACTTTTTAGAACAAGAATATCAGTATCTGAGGAAAAGCTTAATAGCTGAAAAAGAAACTGACGAAAAACAAGAAAATGTGTCAAAAGAAAAGAAAAAGAAAAAGAAGAAAGTAAAAATTATGGAAAGTCCTAGAGTGGCGTCTCAAAATAGATTAAATATAGAGAATGGAGTATCGATCACGGAATACTTACAAACAACAGACAATGGAATGGATCACTTTCAAAAACATTTACAGTGTGTTAAGAAACTTGCTCGTAAGAACAAAAAGTACAGAAAAGCCTCGGCACAAAAGGGCGAGTCTTGAAGTTTAAGTGTCAGTATGCTAATTATTGTTTTCTAAAACTGTTTGTTCCTTTTAGGAACGCGGCCGCCATTGCAGCGGCTCCAAAACAATTGGAATAGGTGCATCAGTAGCTTAAGTTATGGTGTAATCACTAGGAAACTAGTTAATGCAACCTGGATATTATATCCTGTGACCATATCATATCACATATAAATGTGATGTTATTCCATAAATTTATTTATTTATTTATTTATTTATTTATTTATTTATTTATTTATTTATTTATTTATTTATATTGTATATCTTGTTACCTTTACGATCAAATATTTTCTCCACAATTAAAATCAATATGTGAATTCGTTGAACATACGCTTTTTAAATGGTTTTCAAATTAACCCGTTACCCATACTGATTAACCAAATGATTTGACGTGTAGTATCATTTGAATAATTAAACTCCGTACTACACGAGGAATCGCCATTGCAACCTGTGTATAAAGGTAATTTTTTCAAATAAAATACTAGTAATTATCTATCTTGTGTTTCGAAGGATAAATTGAATCTTAATCTTCAATAGTTGAAATCAGAAATGAATTTTGTCAGATTTTGAGACATGTTTGATATCGACACGAAAAATGTTTTACATCATTTTATTATTTCAAAGACACAGTTAACAATTTTTGAAAATGTGAAAATTTGTGTATTGCATGTGTAGTTACAATTAGTCGAATTCATTTAGGAAAGTGAAAAGTATTGACTTAGGTACGTAATCTCAACATATATATATATATATATATATATATATATATATATATATATATATATATATATATATATATATATATATATATATATTAGTAATGACGAATTTTAAAATATTTGCACTTAACCAGGAACATAACAATGTTTCGCTTGTTTTTAGTGTATTTAAATAAGAAAACTTATTGTTTACTTACATCAAGTGTCAGTTAAAATGTATGATTATTCTGTTGAATGTTTGTCTAGATATTTATTCCGATATTTATACCCTCATAAATTCTAGGTAAACCATATCATAAAGAGGTGATTTTGAAGTGATTTAATAGCACAATTCTAAAGCTGATAATTGGGTTCAATATTTACTTTTTAAAATGTCTGTTTAGTAACAATACTGTTTTTAATTGTTGTTATGGTCGAATTTGAAGAGTTATTCATTTTGTCGTTTTATTTACATTCTTCATAATGTTTACACTTCATTTTTATGTTGATTTTGTTCTGTTGAAAGCTATTTTTATTGATAACAAAGTGGCATTGTTGTTTTGTGTATAATTTAAAACACGTTACATTAAAACTCTTTATCATTACAATTGCCATTACTTTGCAGTTTTTAACTTATAAAACATGCACCAAATGTCTATGACTCAATACCCGACTCCATTTATTGACAGTTAATTACTCTTTATTTGCAGTAATAATGTGCACTAGATGAAGTGCATAGCTTATTTAAACGTAATATGTTTAGATGAATCACCAGGTGGAAATAGTTCACCATTGAAACTCAGAAAAGTTCACCACGAAGGCTTAGAATAGTTTACTATGGAGGCTCAGAATAGCTTTCCATGGAGGCTCAGAATAGCTTTCCATGGAGGCTCAGAATAGCTTATCATGGAGGCTCAAAAAATTCACCATGGAGGCTTAGAATAATTTACCATGGAGGCATAGATAGCTTTCCATGGAGGCTTAGAATAGTTTTCCATGGAGGCTTAGAAAAGCTTACCATGGAGGCTCAGAATAGCTTACCGTAGAGGCTTAGAATAGTAAAAGTTAACCGTGGAGGCTTAGAATAGTTTACCATTTGAAGCATGAATTGTTTTCCATGGAGGTTTAAATAGCTTACGATTGAGGCTTAAAATAGTTTACCATGGAGGCTTAGAACAGTTTACCACTCAAGCTCAGAATGGCTTACCATGGAGGCTCAGAATAGTTTTCCATGGAGGTTTAGAGTATTTTCCATGGAGGTCTAGAATAGTTTGTCATGGAGGCTCAGAATAGTTTACCATGGAGGCTTAGAATATTTTACCATGAATAGTTCTCCGTTAAGGCTAAGAATAGTTCTCCGATGAGGCTAAGAAGAGTTCACCATAGAAACTCAGAATAGTTTAACATGGAAACCATTGTTTGTACAATAACTAGGATGGTTTGGGTCTTCTTATAGTACTATAACCACACTACTGGAATTAACTCCAGTGTGAATTCAAAGTCGGGTATTTTATAATTATTGGTTCCAATATATTTTTTTCTCTCGTTTGTCTGTTTCTTTCATTTTATATTCTATAATGTTCTTTATTGCGTTATCTTATGTCTATGACTTGATTTCGGTTAGAAATCAAATCCATGTCTTTTTCAATTGATGCATTACTTCAAAAACTGAATACGTTAAAGTTAAGTATATAAATTTCAGCTCAATAGAATGTACTTTGTAATGCTAGAAGACAGATACACTGGAACATGCATCAACAAATATCGTGTCATACAAGCATATAAAAACATAATAATAAATCTTTATAGAGTTGAAATACAACAGTCAACATGGAGTGGCGTGTGCTATCCTAACATGTAACTAATAAATCGAAGTTAAGACCAAACATTTCAAAGAACGCATTTTTTTTATGTTTTATTTTTGGATTTATTTATTTATTTATATTTATTTATGTTTTTCCCTAATCATTGCGGCAAAATGATAATATTTGAACCTAGGGGGTTAGGTATATCTTTTAATTTGATGTACAAATTATTTTCAAAATTTTTCATGCCAGATGGACCTGTTAAGAATATTAAAAGACAAGCTTTCCTGAAAATATAATATTTAAAATTGTATTCAATACTTTTTTGAGAGTTATCCAGCGGCTCATTTACATCCAGTTGTTGGTCACACTTATTCTGTGTTTTAATACTGATTCTTCATAAATGGTTCCTATCTTGCCAGCAGTTCATCATAAAATAGTGTTCATAAAACATTTAAGAAATGTAAGATTATTTTATTTTATGTTCTTTACCTTTTGCTGTACGATTTAAACTGTGTAGTGCTAGGAGCGTCTAATAAGTTGTGGTAGGAATTCGTTAAGTCATATTGAATATAATCTCATCTTGACTTTGTTTCAAAAACAATCTGGATTGTTTGGTTGTACTAGTTTTATTTATTTATTTATTTGTCTATTTATTATTTAAATTACTTTTTATTACTATGATTCCTTATGTTATTTGATCTGAATAAAAGTTTATTGCAATCAATCATTATTCATAAATTTTGAACAATACATACAACCAGTTTCGGTTTTTGCTCGGTAATGAATAGCCATGAATGAAGCCTCTTCTATCGAAATATTATCGATTAATCTAATTCTTTAAACCTTTGCTTAATGCTAGCCTTATTACAATATTTGTTTTGAAGAGAAACTTATAGAGTCAAAAGGTTATGTTAGGATTTGCTTAATCTCACCCAAACTTATGTATGTACTAAATAGCATAGCTATAACTTATAATCCCATTTCAGTTGTGGTTTACAGTTGTCCAGTCAAATTAAATCAGGAATATTGATATACATTTCTATCATAATTTTATATGTTAATTTAAGCACACACAAAGACATATTATAAGAAGGCGTATGACATTGATATATAAATGTTTGTATCAATATTAGACTTCTCACTAGTGCGTTCTTTCTAGCTGTTTTTTGTTTAAATAACAGTTTCAGTAGCTGTCTTCCTTCGTACAACTTTTTAACAGTCTTAGGCTCGAAATTTTGGTACAACCTAAAACGGTGTCTAAGCGTCTAAGCTGCCATGTGCTATTTCGAATGCATAACCTAGATTTGAAAAATTGTATAAAAAACAGTTAATGACAAAATGGAACCTCCGGAACATTTAATTTTTTCAGAGTATACACATTAAATTCAAAATTATTATTATTACCATTATCATTATTATAATTATCATTATCATCATCATTATTTTATTATTATTATTATTTTGTAAAACGTACAATTGTTTTGTACATGTACATAACACAACCTTCTTCTCACGTTCCATAACTGACTGGTCACTTTGGTATGAGTGAATTTTGGCTGGGCGCTTTAACTTTTTAGTCCACTTCTCCAAGTCTTCTTCTGAATGTTACAGTTTCTCGTTACACACGTTTTAACGTCGTCGCAAATTTCTGAAATAATGCTCTTGTGACGTAAAGAGGGCATAACAGCCTCGTCAATACTTAATTTATCATTTCTAAAAAAAAAGTGTTTATAAAACCAGTGACAATTCGCTCTGTTTTCAAACTACCAATTATTACAGCACTCATTTGCCCTCTAATCTTTTGATGTTTAATTAATAAAGAAATTCAGTGGAGTAATGGGGGGGGGCATCGGTGGCCGAGTGGTCTAAAGCGCGCGCTTACTAATCACAGTGCCTCTCACCGCCTAGGGTCGAATCCCACACGGGACAAATCCTAGTGTGAGAAAGTTTGTCAGTTCGCTTGCCGAAGGTCAGTGGTTTTCTCCGGGTACTCCGGTTTCCTCCACCATCCCAGAACTGACCGTCTCGAAATAAGATAAAGATTCTTGACTGGGGCGTAAAACACCATTACTCCACTCCACTCCACTCAGTGGAATAATGGTGTTATATACCCTAGTCAAGATTCTATCACTAATATCGGGACAGTCAGTTTTTGAATGGTAGAGGAAACCGAAACGCCCGGAAAAACCTGACCATTGGCAACAAAACTTTCTCATACTAGGAACTGCCCGGGCTGGATTCGGTCTTAGGTAGTAAAATGAACTTTAAGTGCGCTTTAGTCCACTCGGTCACCCTTACTACAGGAAAAATGGAAAAATATTGTTACAGGAAGTACATCACACGTTCGTTTGTTACTTTGTACATAAACAGTAGTTTATTGTACTTGTCTGGAGTTAAATGAAATTTTATATAAATACTTCTTTGAGGAAAAAAACACCTCAAACAGATTTTTTCTTTACTTTCCTTTCAAAATTTAACCCTTAAAGTAACATTTTAAAGTTCTTGTTACAAACAAACAACATCTCATGAATATGTCACTACACAAGACGCTCAGGGTTTATCTGAATTACTTTAACATCTGTTTCTTATGTTTCAAATTTTCTGCCTTCAAATTTGTAGCAAGCGTCGGTGGTGTAACGGTCAGCATGGTCGCCTTCCAAGCGGTCGATCCGGGTTAGATTCCCGGCCGACGCATTTTTTGTCTCTTTTTTAAAATTTAATAACAGAACATATACTGTTACTATTGGCATTTACACGTTGATGAAAAATACATTCTTGTCCATATTTCTATTAATTTGCATTGGCAATAATTGATTTAAATTGTAACTGTAATTTGCATCCGAGTGCAAAAAATGTATACTAGTATTTCAAATATTTTTCATTTTAAAATAACATCGTTTAAGCATACATGCATAAATCACGGCAAAACAATTGGTTTAGCTGGTAATAATGAGACAAAAAAGCAAAAACGTGATGATGACAGTAGCCAATACGACAAAAATCCAAATAAATAAATAAATTATTAATTAAAAATAAATAAATAAATAAATAAATAAATAAAACTAGATTTTTGTTTTTAAAAATCGGAACAATCAGGTGTTATGATGAGATATGTTTATCCAAAGCCGTTACGGTTATAACTAACAGAGTGTATTCAAGTGATTCTATAAGACTTAACTGCTATTGACCACAGTAAACCGGGGCTTAGGTGGCCAAGTGGTCTAAAGAGCGCGCCCTGAAAGCTGCATTAAGATTTCCAAAGAAAAAATTAAAACGGTGCTAATCTAATTAATGATGTTCCTAATGAACAATGTCACATTTGGTTCAACGATAAAAGCTCGAATAAATACAGAAATTAAAGTAATTACCCAGCGAGTCGAGCATTTGGGATCTAATATTAAAACATGGTTACGTCATCAAAACCCGGGTCATTTAAACACAACTTTAAAAACGGTGAAATACGATAAATTAAACACAGAACTTCGTTGAATTTGTCATTTGTGACTTAGTAAGGGATACATAACACCATTTGAAATACATCTTGATATTACTTAAGGACAATTAATGCAATTTGTTCGATCCATGGGTTTTTCCGTACATCCGTACGCATGCTCCAAGCTCATAATTACCATCGTTAAACATTGACCAACCGGTCAGAGGATTCCGTTCATTTGCAGCTACAAGAAATAAAATTTTAGAAAATGAATATCACGGATCGTGGTTAGAGGATAACAATTTAAAAAAAAATTTATTTAAAAAAAACAAAAAAAATCAGAAAATTGAAAGACTTAATGCAGCTTTAAATGGATCACAGCGCCTCTCACCGCCGGGGTTCGAATCCCAATCAGGACAGATCCTAAAGTGACAAAGTTTGTCAGTTCGCTAGCCGAAGGTCGGTGGTTTCTCCGGGCACTCCGGTTTTCTCAACTATCCCAGAACTGACCGCCTGATAATAAGTGAAAGAATTTTGGATGTGGCGTAAAACACCATTACTCCGTGACACTTCTCTTACATCAACGACAACTGATCACTTAGTTATTAGTAAGATAAATCAATCGTGGTTCAACAGAATGTTGAACAAACCTGAAATAGTTGCTTCTATAAGATTAGAAAGTTTGTTAGCTAATCATGGTCAATGTATGATAGATATATGTGATCAAAAATACGTTATACTCGAATACTCCCTGAGTGGTATCTAGAGCGTCCGCCTCGAGAGCGGAGGTCGTGTCGGTCAGGTCATTCATAAGACTTTAAAGTTTGAGATATTGCTTCCTCGCATGGCGCTCGGCATTAGGTGGGATAGAGTATCAACTGGTTAACTTGGTGCCTGGGTAAAGCGCTGCGGAGTGGTATGTTTGTCTGTGGCATACTGACTAGGTAAGTAAGCTAGGACCTAGAACCAAAAAGTCACCGCAAGTGCGCGTAAGAACACGACAGGCCATAATCTGTACACTCGGACATCACACACACTATGATACGTTCTTGTTCTTAGACTCAGTAATCCATAGAGATAAATAACCTTGCTCTCGTCGGGAATAGCCGAAAAATTGTAGGTGCGACGTTAAACAACATTACAACAACAACCGACTGGTTTTGTAAAATATATCATTATTGTTAATTATCTAATAGTAACGTACATAAAATAACATTGTGGGAATTTTCTTGTATCACATAAAACCATACATATTCAGTAAGTAACATACAGGTGGGGGTTACATTTATCAAGATTCTTGCAGATGAAAAAAAAAAAACTTATGAGAACACGTTATACATTAAAGTGATTGATATTTGAATTTCTTAATCAAAGTGACACCAATCTACGCAACTGAATTGATCATTGGGAGGTAAGTTTTCCACAATGAATCTAAAACCTTTTGTTTTAAAGTTTTTTTTTTTTTTTTTTTTTTTTTTTTTTTTTTTTTTTTTAACACACACACACACACATACACACACACACACACACACACACACACACACACACTTCTTGGTCGTTAACTTGAAATATAATGCTGTGTTGAAATACACACATACTGTCTAGACCTGATTAAGTTAATATTTTTGAACCTGTAGCATCTGTTTCCTCAAAATTTAAGTAGATGTACGAATTTCAAATTCCTTTCATCTATTTGATGTCAAGCGTCGGTGGTGTAACGGTTAGCATGGTCGCCTTCCAAGCGGTCGATCCGGGTTCGATTCCCGGCCGACGCATTCTTTTAATTTCAGAAATAAGTTTTATCAAACTAAATTATCAATGTCAATCACAAGGTATTTCGAATTTTGCTTTCGAAACACAAAACTAAATGCGTGATATAAAATCCTTGTTTACAGCTATCATCCAATCTGTAGTTTGTTATTAAAATATTTAAATATTTAAAATGTTGTATATGTTGCTGGTTGAAGGTATAAAACAATTAATTATATTCATACCTGTAATGATCAGAGGTAACTTCAACAACCCACTGACAAAAATATGTTTAGAATGTATTAATTAGTGTGATAGTTGTACTAAAGTACATGTACTAGTGCGCACTCTGGACGACTTGTTTTGGTAAGGTGCTAGCTCACTGAGTACGTATGCAGCAGACAAGCATAGGTCACTGTATTACTAGTCCTGGCATTTGGTAAACCCCATCCTCTCAGGCGAGGAAGCAATATCTCAAATTACTGTACCGTTATCGTCACACTAGTAATAAAATTACTGATTATATACCGTATCTTAAAACAAAGATGCATGACGTTCTAATTAATCAAATGAAAGTGCAGGCCTTATTTTGGTGAGAATTCTTTCTCAATTTTTCAATGTTAGGAAAATTCGTTGCACTTTGATACCAGAGAAATATCAAGCAGTTTCTGATATTACATGTATTATCCACAGGCGCTTGTTTCGATATTTAAAAAAAATTAAACCCCTTGACCCTAACATAAGACTAGTATGTTAATTATGGTCAAGGGGTTTAATTTGTTTTTTTAATACCGAAACAAGCGCCTGTGGTATTATCCTTTGGATTTATTAAAAAGTCTCTTAGCGAATGCCGTTCACATTTCCTGCTGTGACGTAAAACAACATTTAACAAACCGGAATTTATAACCCTTGATCGTCCCATACCGTTTTCTATTTGTATACACATTTACGACAATTGCTCTCACTTTTGGCAAATATGGCGGCATTTGGAAAAAGATTGATTCTGCAAAGTGACTGGGATCAGGTTTTAAAGTAATTTCTACTTTAAAGACACAATTGTCATGTTCCCTTTCTTACAGTATTCCTATTGCTGAATTCCTTAAACCATACTTACCTTTAAAGTAAAGCTTTTCGCATAAACGGTTTCAAAACTGCAAAATCCAAATTGCTGAATCATAGTCATGATAGTGTCGTGGTAAAATTACCGAATAACTTGTTTTGTCACTCGTCTGTTTCGAATTAAAATAAATTCTTATATATCTTAAAATTTTTGGAGATATCTTGCATTAATTGACACCAGTCTCTCAATCAATTGGATCATGTATTGTTTAAGAAAAGGAAAAATCTATGGTGGCTTATTTCTGACATCGACATAATTTTAGTTGACATAAAATTATCTCAACATGTCGAGTTATTATCTGGACAAGTCGAAATAATATTATGAAAAGTTTTGATACCAAAATAAAAAGTTGAGATATATGTAACCAGCTGATAATATAATATATAATCCGTCTGTGTTTTAGTTGTCTGTTTTGTCTGTGTCATTCATGAGTGTTTATGTTAATGTCATTCATGTGTTTGTGTTTATATTTAGTAAACCAAATGACCTGTGACTGGACATGGCGCAACTTAGGACATATGCGCACTGGACATTATTAAATTTACTGCCAAACTAATAATTCTTGGCATTATTGGTAACTTCACAGTAGCCATTATACATTTTTCTTAAAACAACCATTGTGTCCTGGTGAACTTTTCACGGTTCCACTATATTGGTATGTACATAGTTGTTTCGATATGTATACTGTAAATCAGGAAATTAATGCGAGCAAGAAATTAATGCGAAAAATGCGAGGCCCGTCTCATCGCATAAATTTCTTGTCGCATTTATTTTCCGATGTTTGTATTCTGTATATTTATTGTAAATTGAGTTACCTCCCTTAACCGGAAGTTGCTATCGTAACTGATTAATTAGAGCACATTCTCATTTAGCGGTTATTTTTTGCTGTTTCTTTCCAACTTGAAATTTTGCTTCGTGTGGAATCATGACTGATACATCATTTTGAACCTTGACTGGAACATCAAATTGAAAGAACTGTGATTATAAGTAATCTAACATTCTAAACTCGTGAGTTGAAGACGAACATCAGTTGTACACATGCCAACATGGACATCCTAACTTTGAATGCTTTATTTTAATAAAAACTCCAAGCGTTATATTTGAGTTTGTTTGTTTATTTAAAAAAACACTCGTTTCTTTGATCTGATAATACTTTACCACCCTGGTTAATTTAAAACTATGGGCCATCGGCGCTTAAGAATTTACCCTCGGCACACCTTACTGTTTATTTTAATAATGTCTACCGAAAGATTGTTTATAACGTGTTTTGAAATTAAGGAAGACATAATATAATGATTTCTGAGTCCATAATTTAATGTTTATAATTGTAAGATAAAAAAAGGCAAAAATTTTAAAAATTGAAATTTAAAAAATCGCATTAATTTCAATACGCATTTTACTTCAAAATCGGCAGTTCGCATTAATTTCATGACGCATTAATTTCCTGATTTACAGTATCTAAATGATTTACTATTATCTAAATTTTATTTTAATGTTTGATGATCAAGTTATTCAAAAATATTGTTTAATTGTGTATTTTCAGGCATATACTGTATATAGACTTCCAGCCTGAACCCACTAGCTCCTGTGAAATATGATAAATATATGATATATAACCATGTAAATTTAATAAACAGATCATCATTGAGAACTTTCTTCTTTTGTAATTGTGTCGAGCATATTGTAATTGCCCTGAGGATTACATATATAACATGACATGCCACGATACTTGTGTTCCAGAAGTTACAAAATATAAGTCGCGATATCAAGATAATTATCACGACTGGTCAACATAAGTATCGCGACATGTTGTGTTATATATCTCAACTTTTTATTTTGGTATTACAACTTTCCATGATAATATCTTGACTTGTCAAGATATTAAGTCGACATGTTGAGGTAGTTTTATGTCGACTAAATTAAAATTATGTCGATGTCAGAAATAAGCCACCATAAAAATCTTCCAAAAATCATTGCATTGTTGCTCCAACGTTGAATAAATAACTTTTTGATTTGGAAAATAAATTATGAAATAATACCCAGCTTTGAACAGATAACTAAACAATTAATTTTATAAATGTGTTAAATGTGTTTACAAATGAAATCATATCACTATTAATGTTTTCATCACTTTGGTGTTGAGATTATAATGAACTGACCACTTGTGTGTTTTCAGGCCATATTTTGGCCTTGTTTGTTTTGATATACAGTTGAACTTTGATGTCTAAGGGACTTCAGCCAAATATACAAGTCATCGAGGGGTTTGAGGGATTGAACATCAAGATAAGATATGAGGTTCAGGTTCTCATGATTATCAGTGGACAAAGAATTTTTAAATGTGTAGTATATGTAAATGTAGTATTCATCATGAAATATTAAAAATTCATAAATAATGAATCAGTAGAAACATGATTATAAATACAAAATTCATTATTCATCATGTTATCTCAATAATGTTTTCAAACTTATATGTTGACCTGCAATCTGTTGTATGATGTTTTATGACACTTTATTTTCATTTCAGCAATTGATTATTCAAAATAAACTTACTTTATTCTAATAACAATAAAAAGCACAGTCATTACCGGTCATTTTAATAACAGGAAATAATGATAATTAAATACATACTACTCTACATACTCCAGTGATATGTAATTTACAGAATCCTATGTGCAATCATCAAGTGTAGGCAGTTGAGGTGTTTTTCTGACCAAATACTTCAGATTAAGATTAAGAAGATTTAAGAACTGTGTATATCAAGTACTGTCTCATTAGGTTAATTAATAATCTTGAGCGATCAACATTTCAGGGAACTGTCTAGAATAATTGTTTCATTCCACTCTATTACTTTTGATGAAATCTGTAATATAGCTTCAGCTTATGTTATGTTCCAAATGATCTGGGTCACATGTTGTTATGAAAAAGATGTATTCAAGCAAAAGAAGTTGAATTTTCACCTAACTTTTTACGTTTCTAAAATAGTTTATTGTTTCGAGTGAGCGGGGGGAGGGGGGGGATTCAAGTTAACAAAGTTCGAGCTATCAAGATTGATTTACATAGGATATTATAGAAAATTGGTCAGGACCGACAGATGACTTCGAGATCCAAGGTATTATAGATAACAATGTTTGAGTGATCAAAGTTTTACTGTAAATATACAGGTTTGTCTGAAAACAAATAACTTTCTATGCTATATAATATACCTTCAGTCTTAAACCTTCCCTGATAGAAATTTTTAAGAATAGGTCTGTCGATCAGGAATTAACAGGTTTGTAAATTATTATGGTAAAACAATATTGCAAATTGAATATTTTCTTTATTTTTTTAAGGGACTCTGGTGAAAAAGTTTGGGTAACCTACAAAATTCAAAGTAAGTAAATGAACACCTGGTAAGTGTACAGAAATTTTATATTTTGGACTAAGACCAAACTGACATTAAAACCATTTTGGTTTGCTTTATATCACATGGTACCCTTTGCAGATTTGTACTAAGCAATTCAGTAACACCTTGATTCGTCACTTCCATTTATTCAGTCAGTGCACATACTTAGAATTAGCAATATTCCAGAGAGAACAAACATAAATGAAATAGACTTTAGAATTTAAAAAAAAAAACTTGACATATAGGGGTAGTAAAGTTAACATGAGGCAATACAATGAGGTTTTTACTATAGTTACTATTGCTATATTACATGTTTAGTTTGTTTTTTAAGGAAAACATCACTAGGAAACACTAAAAAAAACGGCAGATTATAGAGTGTGTATCATATGGATAGGCTGTCAACCCCATGAAAGGAAAGACATCATTTATATAATTAATTAAATGTATGTACACATGTTTGTATTTGTTTTTATTTATCAGATGCTCAAAGCATACATGGAGAGCTTGAGTCACAAGGACTATCATCAGATGGAATACCATATGTTACAGGATCAGATGGCTTCTCTGTGCAGCAAATAACTAAGGTTATCTTCATTTTGTGAGTGATTGCTGTTCTAGGAAATATATGTAATATTTCTTCTTGTTATTTAAACATTTTGTGGAAGTTGATGTTAATGGTGTAACTAATAATTTGTATGCTGGCTAATCAATCGTTGTACTTAACTGTTATGCATTTCTGATCATTTCAGGCTAATAATTACCAGTACTCCTACTAAATAAGAGTCCGAGGATGCTGGCAAGAAATTTTCTAATATTGTGCCGATGTCGGAGGTTGGCACAATATCAAAAAACTGTCTTGCCAGTGTCTCGGACTCTTATTTAATAGGAGTAGCTAATATTGGCCTGCTTGATATTATACCTTTACGGCTTTAGTATATGTATAAATTTTTATGTAATAATGGGTATTAGAATGAATGAGTTAATTTTTAAATTTCAATATACTTTGAGGAGAGAATATTCAAACTTCTATTTTAAGGGCACTTTCAAATGAAACATTATTTTACTCAATATTAAAATTTAAACTCCATAGGTAATATTGTATAACAATCAAATAGAAGAAAAGTTCATTATTTTTTGTGTGTCATTATTTTACAGAAATCTATCACTGTATCCTACTACAGGAGATTCAGTATCATATAGTCAACAGTTTGTTGCACCACAAGTCGCATTTTCTACTGTACATAATTCAAGAAAAAGTGTGAGTCACAATATTGAAATAAATAACAGTAATTATATACAGTATTTTGTTTTAGTGAAGTCTCTGCATGTCCTAGAAACTGCTTCAGCTGAAATCGACTGGCACAAAACAGTTGATCAATAATTAGAGTTACTTACAACAATGTGAACCCTCTGACATCAAATTGCAGGAAACACTTTCAAACAACAAAAGGAAATAATACTAATAAAAAATTTAATTAGATATACAGATTCTTACTTTAAGAGGGAAAAAATTGCAAAATTCGTTGTTCGAGCCTGGCATCACCATAAGGCGAGACTTGGGTGTTACTTTTCTGGTATCATCATAGGCAGTGGTGTGTCAAAGTGTGAAAGTTTATGTTAAGTAATGTATTTTCTACTCAGTTAAAAACTAACCAGGCGAGATATTTTAAACCGGTGGAATTCTTATTTTTTTTGAAAGTTTCACTAATTTATATATGTGTCATAGCAAGGAAATACAGGTGCTCAGAAAAGACAGAACTGCTTCTGCTAAAAAAAGTTGAGCTGTTTTATCATTCAGTTTGATTAGAATCAATATTTCCTGTTTTAAATTTTCTTTACATAATACATAAAATTGTCAAACCCCAACCTCAGTGATTAATGTATTTGACAGTCTTCATAGATTGATACATCCATAAAGGCAAGCTATTTATTGACATGTGATTGATGGTCCTCATATGTTATTGTTACTATACATGTATATATTCTAGTATTGTGTTTTATAGGTCATATCATTAGATGTAAGTTCTGGTGGCCTTGGAGTATCAAGTGACACAGAAGGAAAACTAAAGATTTGGCAAACATCTGATGGAGAAGTCAGGGTAAAGAATTTAATAAGAATTATCTCCCTTTTAAACATTTAAAAACTAAGGTATAGCAGTTCACAGATCTGTTGCTTCAGTGATTTTTTTCTTAATTACATATATATATTTTTTTAATTTCAAAGACCTATATAATCAAATTTGACTAAAACTGTCAAGGTTAAAATTTTTGTGATTTGAAAACAAAAACAGAAAGTCTATAACTAAATATTTTAATACAGTTGAACCCACTTAATCGCATATCGGATAATCGCATAAATCGGATAATTGCATAAGATTGTGAAATCCAAAACCATTTCCTATGTATTCTATTGAAAAATACTCATTTAATTGCATAGCCAAAAAAGTCCAAACCCGCTTAATCGCATAGAAAATTTCTTGACCCGATCTCCAACCATCTCTAATAATTTTAAATTTTTGTAATTTCTCTTCAAAATAGTTTAAAAAAAGAATTATGACAGGCAAATCATTAATTATTTGTACAAAAGTACACTTAATAAATTGTTAAAACCACCAAATCACATGAGATATCTACATTCCGTCGAACATTATGCATTATTAAATAAGACTAAGTAATGCTACCACGTGCGTACGTGACAGTCAGTGGTTAAAATATCAATGATAAAAATCAGGTTTTTGTTTATTAATCAGTAAATACCTGAAGTCGCTTGTGTAATGTTTTTGTTTCATCATCCAAAACCTTGTTACGCTTGGTTAAAAGTTGTTTATTAAGCAATCCCATTGAATAAGTGAAAGAAGCCATCACCAGCTGATTGTTAAATGACACAGTTGTCGCGTGTCTATCAAGGAGGATACCATCCAGGTTTTTGTATGTGGAACCTCTTTCAACATTGTAAATTTTCAGAAAAAAATTATTTATAAATTAATAAAGAAAGACATAAAAACGTCTCATATCTAATAAAAAGTGCCGATGTGAGGTTTAAAATTTATGGCAAAATTAAAAGGAATTACATTTACGTGTAAAATGACCCGTTTGAACCTCTCAGAATAAGTTGTTTTATTATTGGTAACTTTGGAAAAACGGAAAAACACAGTCGTCAGTAAACAAAAATAATTTGATTTTCATTGGTTAAAAAATGTGTTGAACTTTTCTGGTATGCAGCGTATGACCCCATTCCGTCATGGTCAGCAATTTTCATTTGATATGTATAACAAAGGCTAAAGGGAAGTAAATCTTATTTTAACTATATTGGCTGCATGTTTTCCAAGATGGCGTCCTCGATGTGTATTGCATTTGTGTCGCGATTATTGATCAACAAACACATAAAAAGTAAATTTTTTAATGAAATAAACAACACAAAAGGTAAATTTAACGTATATTTTATTTGAAAATAAACATGAAAAGGATGTTTTGTGTGTGTAGCAATGCTGATAATAACTTCAAATGTCGGGTGAAAACTTTTTCAATGGGCCACATCGGCAATTCTGAATTTTCAGGATGCCATTTTTCACAAGAAAATGCTTTTAAATTTTTTTATTAAATCTCAATAGCGGTAGAAGGGGAAATGATTTAATCAAATAGTACATCCCGTTGATATTTTAAACAGCAAGGGCATAGAAGTGTTGGGTTGAATTTACCTTGCCGTTACACTAACAAACTTTTTGGTTGCAATTAAATCATGAAATAATTTTATTATTTTTTGTACAAAATTATTCTCTAGTTGTAGGATGGAAATTATTCAGATTTTTTTTTTTTCACACAAAAATATAAAACTACTTTTCTTACATGCATAATCATTTAATTGACACCATCTATGCAGGAACTTTGTCGATATGTGTAAAATAGTAGAACCCGCTTAATCGCATATATCGGTTAATCACATACAGTTTTGAATCACGGAGGCTATGCCATTAACCGGGATTTGACTGTATATTGAAATGATATATTTTTAATAATTTTTTAACACATTGACCTGTATGCTTTTGCAGAGGGATTTAGTTGGTCATAAAGCTGATGTATACACCTGCAGATTTTTTCCGTCAGGAGTTGTTGTGTTGAGTGGTAGTGCTGATATGCAATTAAAGGTTTGGTCAGCCGAGACTGGACAGTGTGCAGCAACAATGGTAGGACATAGAGCAGGTAAATCTCAATTTTTAGTAGTTTTAAATATTTTTAATTGGAGTTCTTGGAAAATTTAGTCAAGTACTACATGTTTATTTCTTTACATTTACTTTAAAATGATAGATGTGAAGATAACACTAGGTATAAGTAATGTTATATCCACATATACTTTAACACATTTGAAACTAAATATCCAAATTCTGACTACAGAGCTTCCAACCCAAATTAGCCAGATTGTTGACCTGATTCCTCATGATCGAGAATTTTACACCAAGACATACTTGATACCTCAAGATCGAGAATTTTACAACAAGACATACCTGATACCTCAAGATCGAGAATTTTACACCAAGACACAGTAGAACTTCGGTAACTTGAAGTGCTCGGGACTTCGAGTTATCGGGGTGTTCGAGTTATCAAAGTTGAAGGATGGTGTCACCTTAATACATTTTTTCCACTACAAAATCTTGATGTTTTAAACAGTTACCTGTACTGGAATGTGAAAAAAAAGTAAAAAGAAAATTTTTAAAGAAAATACAATAAATAATTTATTAAAGAATTGATATTGACGGTAAAAGCGTGCGAAACGTATTATTTTATTTTAAAATCACGATACATGTATATACAAACAACGAAATCGGAAATCAGATATATGTACATGTTTATCAAAATGCTTATTTTTTACATTCGTTAGAAAATACGAATAGAAACTTAATGAAATTATAAAGCAGTGCAATAAGTAATTTAAGATTTTAATGCAGTCGTGAGTACAACGGGGTTAGTCGTTTTAATTAAGCTTGGAGAACTTAGAGGATTAGCGTACCTGTTAATTGTCCGTGACGGTACTGGATATTAATCCGTTAATTGATACTAATTAATACGGTAGATAACAAGAATACTCGGTTATTTTCTCTACTATAACGGTAGCCAAATTACCGATATGTGATTTCTTTGATCATTTTATTAAATGAGCCATTGATCATGCACTGTAAGAAAAAATTTGAGTTTTTGAATTTTTACTTCGAGTTATCGGGGGTATTCGAATTATAGAAGTTTGAGTTATCGAAGTTTTCCTAATATAGTTTATATAGAAAACCGGTCGGGACAAAATAAAGACTTCGAGTTATCTGTGGTATTCGAGATATTGAAGTTTGAGTTATCGAAGTTCTACTGTACCTGATACCTAAAGATCGAGAATTTTACACCAAGACATACCTGATACCTCATGATGAAGAATTTTACACCAAGACATACCTGATACCTCATGATCGAGAATTTTACACCAAGACATACCTGATACCTCATGATCCAGAATTTTACACCAAGACATACTTGATACCTCATGATCGAGAATTTTACACCAAGACATACTTGATACCTCATGATAGAGAATTTTACACCAAAACATACCTGATACCTTAAGATCAAGAATCTTATATCAAGACATACCTGATACCTCAAGATCGAGAATCTTATACCAAGACATATAACTTAAAGTAATTTCTGTTTGATTCTACAAATAACTTCATTTATTTTTTTGAGGATATCAAAGAGACACAGTGGTAGATAAACATTTCTACTTAATAACTTGATAAAATCCCTGATTTCTAAATATTAAAGCTTCCTGGTATAATTTTAAGGGGCTCTTGCTTGAGCTGTGGACTCTGCTTACTAAGGCCCAACATATCTAAGTGAGATAAGAAGAGTCAATAAACTCATGTTCTTTATATTATGCAAATAAATTATTTCTCAGTATCTGTCATTGTGGAGAAAAAAAAAACGGTGCATGTAACTAAATGTTTAAACTGAATATATTTAGGTATATCAGATACAGCTATTGTAGAGAGAGGCCGTAATGTTGTATCCTGTAGTAGGGATGGTACAGCTAAGTTATGGGATGTTGGTCAGCAGTCTTGTTTAGGAACAATATCAGAATGTGGTGGAGTCTTAAATAGTTGTGCTGCTGGGATACCAGAAAACAGAGCAATGGTAGATGATCCAGATACAACTCCTAGTAGGATAATATATATATATATATATTTATTAAACTTCATGTAAAAATCTAGATATTTGATTTGTCAATGGCTGTTTGTCAATTTTCACTAACACATACTTAAACCACTCCATGTTGCTGACGTAAGTTAATCCATAGCAACATGTGTCATTATCACACTTGTAGCCTGGACAATGCTGAACACTAAAAATTATCATATTCATCACTGATCATTTCCGGAAATTAGTTTCACCTCATGCTGTCAACAGATGACAGATGGTAAACAATGGTGTTTTCTTTCTGTTGTTTCAGAATTTTTCAAGTTCTTGTTGAAAGGATAGCTGGAAAAGACATTTAGTATAATAAACATACTGATCTTTGTTGAGTTTGTTATGGTAGATTATCACCCTCATCAAAAAAAATTATTTTTTTTAATTTTTGCTGAGTATGTCTACCACAAGACTCTCAAGAAAGGTCAGTGTTTGTATTATATATATATATATATATATATATATATATATATATATCATGGCTCCGGAAAACTTTGACTGGACTGTCGGACATTTTTTCAAAGCAAATCTACCACCGATGCTGTGTAAAGCAAAAAAAAAAAAAAAATAACCAACAACAATGTTGGGTATAGCAAACTAAAAAATAGAAATCTAGTTGTTATTGACAATGTATTTTAAAAATATTTTAATTTTTAATATCAAATAGATTTTAAAAAGGATTTAACTACTACATAGAGGTTATTTAGGTACATATGGTCAGGCTTATGTGTCCACATATTGTCGATTTTTGTACTGTAGGCGTTGACGACACAAGGTTTGATGGCTATCTTTGTTTATTGACAATCGCGCATTTTCGTTTTTCCGAAGTTGCACGAACTTTACTAAACCTCATTTCGAGACCTCTGTTATTGTATTTAGACTTTTTAAAATTATTTATGTATTAACTAAACAGTTTGTCAAGACCATACGATGCACATTGTAGTCTTATTTGACATCCCGCTTGGAACCTCTTTGATATAGTCCGACAACCATGACCTTCAAGGATCAACCCTTGTTATCAGCTGTTTATGGCTTCCGTCTGTCAAGCGATTTGATTACTTAATGAACAACTTAACAACAAAATTAATGAGGGTTTGGACGATGAAACAAAAGGAACAGATTGAGACCATGGATTCTAACTGATTAATAAACAAAAGCCTAATTATTAGATCTGTAGTATTTATTGAAAACGGTTGACAGGTGATAGGAAATAATACTCGAGTAAAATAATGACCGACAAATATATTTATTTACGTTTCCGATTAACTGAATTCTATTACATGTATTAACTAAAAATGTCCGACAAGTGATTTTTCACATCGGACAAAAATACTTTTTGGCGGACATGTCCTGCAAATATGACCTTTCCGGACCCCTGATATATATATATATATATATATATATATATATAATATATATATATATATATATATATATATATATATATATAAATAACCAAACAAAAATTATATTAGATCATCTCTTACTTATTGTTAGTTATTAACAGCTGATGGAACTATGTTCATATTTCAAAAATTCATGCAAAGAAATGACACAAGATATACTTTTAAGAAAATGAAAGACTGTCTCCTTTGTCATAGTTCTTTACCACATGAACATGTATTTTGATGAATTCTTGTCCGCAATACATGTAAATGTAATCAGTGATTTTTGTTGGGCTTAATTTTGGGTCAAAATTGGGCTCCATTCCCAATCACAAAAAGACTAGAAATTTCCCAAATTTGGACCATAAATTCCTAATCATATTGAAAATTTTATTTATTTATTTTTTTTTTTTTTTTCGGTATCTGGATCGGTGACTAAAAATAGTAACAAATAAAATTACCCCTGTGCAATCTCAAACAATGACGAAAATATCATTTACAGATTCCAAAAATGTGATGCCAAAAAAAATCTTGCTGTAAATTAATCAAATTCAAAGAATTAATTAAAAAACCTGAAAGAGAGAATAAATACATTATGATTTTAAATGTGACTTGTATTTTAGTATAAATTTATTATTTCATACACGTCATAGTCAGTGTTTTTTTTTTTTTTTTTTTTTTTTTTGGGGGGGGTGGGGGGGGGGGGATTTTTGCAACATAAAAATTTCCCAATTTGTCTCAAAGAGACACGAAAATTCCCAATTGCACAGGCAGTGTCCCGATTCCCAAAAATGGTAAAAAAAAACAACACTGGTAATAAATAGTGTAATTCTAAATGATTGTATAATAACAGATGTGTGCAGTTACTTAGTATCATATTGTAGATTAAACTATATTGTTGATTTTAAAAAATTACCTATGGTCAACAAATACATTTGTATAACTAAGAAACTTTGTTTTTGCATTTTATTATTATAGGTGATCGTGAAGTTTTAACAGAAGGAAAACTGCTGTTGTTGGGATGTGAGAATAGTAATTTACTGGCATATGGGCTACAAAGTAGAAAAAAGGTACATAATACAGATATGTTTAATTATTTTTGAAGTATTAAATTAGGTATTCAGAGGTTAATTAAACTAATCAGTATTTGTTAATGAATAAAGCATGAAGAATAAAAGCTACAGAATTATAAGGGATGGTTTCCTAAAATAGATAAAATAAAAAAAGTGATGGCATTTTCATATATTGAAAATTCAAGATCTTTTTGTCATGTATCTGATATTAATTTATCATAATCGTATTATAAAATGTACCTCAAGTGACTACAGGGGCCTCGGTGGCCAATTGGTCTAAAGCGTGCGCCTACGGATCAAAGTGCCTCTCACCACCTGGGTTCGAATTCCACTCGGGACAGATCCTAGTGTGAGAAGGTTTGTCAGTTGGCTTGCCGAAGGTGGGTGGTTTTCTCCGGGGACTCCAGTTTCCTCCACCATCCCAGAACTGACCACCTCAAAATAAGTGAAAGGTTCTTGACTGTGGCGTAAAACACCATTACTCCACTCCACTCCACTTTGAAGTGACTACATACAAGTACTTGTATATTCTGAGAATATAACTCAAGTAAATTTTTTTTCTGTTTACTTGTCTTTCAGGCATTATATCAGTTTGTTGAAGACTTAAGTAAATTGACCAACCTCTTTTTAAATAGGAAATTGCAATGCAAATTATAATCTTAAAAGATGAAATTGATGAAAAATATCTTAGTACATGTACATATATTTATGCCAGCAGACCATATGTAGGATTTATATAGGTGTATTGTTATCTTATTGCAGATATTTGATGTACCTTGTCATGGTGCTGTAAACTGTTGTTGTTTTCTGTCCGATATTTCTGCTGTTTGTGGTACTGAAGATGGGCATCTAACAGTTATAGATTTAAGAAATCCAAGGTAATTTTGATATAAGGTATTTACACGAGCGCAAAAACAAAATTTTAAGTGTCTGGAATCTTTCCACAATAGTAGTAAACACAGTTACCTTCCTTCTCTGATATTTTAAAACTTTTTTTACAGTATATATATAATAGAATATTTAAAATTACAATTTGTTTAAGAATTTTCACTATTTCTATTTATGTTAACAAGGATTGCTAATAATTCATGTCCCTAAAATTTTATATATTACTAACAATGATTCAACATGCATACAGTAAAGGTCTTTAAGATAAAATTCAGAATAAGGGTGTTGATAAAAATATCTGTAAAAGTTTATTTCAAAGCCATTGTTATTTTCAGAGTACCATTAAAAGAGTGGAAAGAAAGCAGGTCAGCAATTTTATCTGTGTGCCCATATAACAGAGGATTTTGGAGCAGTTCAGGTAGGAATATTGTTTTTAACTGTATAAAATTTAATCAAAGCACCGATGGTGCTGATGGGTTTGGGCATGATTATCTTGCCAAGTGGAAATTGGGTAAGTAGTGTAAAGCTATCAATTTGAATAATGAAATATTCCGGTGCGAAGCAGGATTCCATGAAAATAGTTGCCAACCCTGAATTCATGTCATCAGAAATATTTTTTCCCATTTCTAGGAACTTGAGGTTTTATTGACATGCTCACAAACAGAACGATTTGTTCAAGAACAAATTTGTTAAGTGTATGTGAGTAGATGAAATTTCTTGTAGTAGCCTAGCTATTAGCAGAATGATAGTGCTAGCTTAGTGGAACATTCACAGATTGTCGAAGTTGGAGGTCAGACTTACAGCTCATTGGTGGGTGGCTAGTTGGAAATATATTGGGCCTCTGCAGCCATAAGTCAATTCCCTTCATTGCAATTATGGTTGTTATTTGAAATCGACCCTGCAGGACTTTAAAATGACATAATTCATATTACTTGTGAAATTAAGGGTTCATCAGTACTGAACATAGCTCAAGATGCTGTGTCCGAGATTCAATACAGACATGGAGGTTAAGCCCTATTAACTGTAGCTTTCTTGCTGGACACAATTAGATAAGTTTCATAGAAACCTGTGATACTGAAAAATACAAAAAATGTGTTTTTGAAACAGCATATTTATTGGACAAGTCTTCCATATGGTAATTAGCAAAATAATAATAACAATCCTCAATGTCATGTTACATAGCACAACCCTATGTTCTCATTCTAAATGGGCTTATGCCAATTTAATGACTGAAAGTTTTCATGTAAGCAGAATTACCACTATTGGTTGTTCAGATAGTTCTTGTCATTGAAAATTTGTGTACAAACAGCTCAGCTGTTCAGTTGCTTATATTGCTAGGTTTCCGGGTAAGCGTGTGAATCGAATAAAAATAACAAATGCACCCAAAAAATATAAATAAGCCACTTGTGTCTCAAATTTCCCGGAGGGATGCCCAAATTCTGCTCACACACATTTACAAAAAACAAAAAAAAACTCCACAAACGGCACTGAAGTATTAGGTGACAATGGCAGAGATTTTTAAGACAAAATCAGAGTGATTGTAATCTCTGAAAAAATAGCACGATAATCAAGGATAATACTCACAAATATTACAATTTTCCATACAAAAAACTACACTGTTTTTGCATCAACATTAAATCAATACACATTTCACAACGTGCGCTTTTCAGGTCAACACACAGGGGCTCTATTTACGTATTTACACAAGGTTGTTTTTGTGGGTTTTAACGTAGTATTAAATTTTTCTGCGGTTTTGTAAATACGAGCTCCTGTGGTCAACGATCGAGATTTAATCCATTTGCTACATTGATTAAGTTCTAAAAGTTACCTTACTGTTTATTTGTAAATGCACATGTATCTAACAAAAAGGGGACACCACTCAGATTAAATCCATCTGCAACTCGTAAGCAAGTAGTACGTAAGACGATTTCATGCGCTGCTTACAAAAATAGTTCTAGACACATTGCCTATTATATGCGACATAATTTGCATAAATTAAGAAAATAAACTTTCATTTTTTTATGTTAATAACGAAGAATTTTTTTTAAAAATATCAAGAAAGTGCAAAGTAATTGGTTGATGATCCCATCCTCTGCTGATAATCATTCTGTAGGGAAGGATATCATACAAGCGAAATTAATTGCAGCAGTGAGACGTCCAATCCAAAACTGTTAGATGATTTGTTGTTTATTTACGTGCATTAATAATAAATTTATACATGTATAACTTCACAAAGACTGAGTTTATGAAAGCAAAGAAATAAATGTGTAATTAGTCTTACTTTCCCAGGGCACATTTTCCTCGAGGAGAAGTGCAACGGCCGTAAATTGACATGATAATCACCTTGAGTTCAAACTTCACAAAACCGTGACATAGTGAGTTTTGGCTCCACTGGAGTCCAAACCCACAAAAAGGAAAGGGTTACCATGTAATACCTCTTACATATGAAATTGCATGAGTTGACTGCTTCTCACAAAAAATTGTTATTTGCGAAATCAACATTTCAAAAAAAAAAAAAACAAAAAAAAAAAAACTGTAAAATGTACAATAGAAATTTTAAATCTCATGAAGTTTTTAACAATTAAATAAATACATATTTATGTAATATTTGCATTCATTATTAAATTTTTATGAGATAAATAGTTGACTTTGAAACTATATCCATTTTAATTTCACAATAAATATTTTGTGATTTCCTTTGTAGGTGATGGGACATGTTTCTATGTAAATGAACAATGTGATACCACTGTAGAATTAACAGGAGCAGATTGTGATCCATTATATAAAGTTGTTTTAAGTGACAATCATGTGTTTACAAGTTGCAGAGATGGAAACATTAGAAAGTACAACTTAACATCGACAAGATTATTATAGCATTCAAATAATACGGACATAATTTATAATGTTAAACAGAGAGGATTTCAGTCATTGTTATTACACATTTGTTGTACTATTTTATCATTGAAATATAAGTGACTAAATTATTGCAAATGTTTTGTTATAATGGGAGATGATATATTTGGTACAATGGGACATTTACGGTAAACATACTATTTTTAGCAGTGTATTAATTCTAGCATTTTTCATGCTAGGTCAGTAGCGCTTATTTAAATACACCACTAAAATACATTTTTAGCTCACCTGAGCCAAAGGCTCAAGTGAGCTTTTCTGATCAAAATTTGTCTGTCGTCGTCGTCGTCGGCGGCGTTGTCGTCGTCGGCGTCGGCGTCGGCGTCCGCGGCGTAAACTTTTACATTTTCAACTTCTTTTCTAAAACTATGAGGTAGATTTCAATGAAACTTGGTCAGATGCATATATGGGCCAGTGCAATTCAGATTTGTTCGTGACGTTGTCATGGCTCCCAAAACTAGGTCAAGGTGACCCATGGTACCAAAAAACTTAAAAAATCTTCTTCTCCGAAAGCGATGATGGGAGAAAAAATCTGATGTGATATTTGGCTTCTCTAGGGTCTTAAGCTTATAAATTGTTCATTTCGTGAAATTTGGTAAAAAATTAGGTTACGCGTTTTTGTGTTTAATTTTGAAAATTTCGTAAAATGGCTTCAAATTATTATAACTTGACTATATGAATAGATATTGACATGGGGTTTTCAGTTTTGACTTTTTCTTGAAATATCCTTCAAAATGGGGTCAAGGTCAAAGTTCAAGGTCATGACCTAGTTTGTAATTTGTGCAGTTTTAGGCTTTTTTCTTCCAAATTATAAGAGATATATAATATTAAAACATTGTTAAAATGTTTAGCAGGACAAAATGTAAAAAGGTACAAAGTTTCGTAACTGTATGATAATGCATGTAGGAGTTGTTGCCCCTAAAATGTTATTTTTTTGCTAAAAAAGACTAAAATTGTGCGTTAGCTTGAAAACTATAAACTTTTTGTATAGGCATGTATTTTAGAATATTGTAGGTATTGACATGACGAACATTTTGATATATGGCTCAAGGTCATACATTCAAAGGTCAGGGTCATAGGTGCATAAAAAGACTGAAATTGTTAATTATCTTGGAAACTATTAACTTTTTGTATTGGCATGTATATTAGATTATTGTAGGAATTGATATGGTGATCATTCTGATATAAGATTCAAGGTTTTACATTTGAATGTCAAGGTCATAGATGCATAAAAAGACCCAAATTGTTAATTATCTTGAAAACTATTAACTTTTTGCAAAGGTATATATACTAGAATTTTGTAGGTATTGATATGACAATCATTTTGATATGTGGCTCAAGGTCATACATTCAAAGGTCAAGGTCATAGATGCATAAAAGACGGAAATTGTTTATTATCTTGGAAACTATTAACTTTTTTATGGCATGTATATTAGAATATTGTAGGAATTGATATGGTGATTATTCTGATATAAGATTCAAGGTCTTACGTTTAAAGGTCAAGGTCATAGATGCATAAAAAGACTCAAATTGTTAATTATCTTGAAAACTATTAACTTTTTTGTAGGAATGTATATTAGAATATTTTATGTATTTTTGCAAATGATTTTGGATATATCCTCAGGTTGGCCATGTCCTCAGGTGAGCGTTAAGGCCCATGGGCCTCTTGTTTGATTTATAGTTTGTTTTTCAATAGTTATTTTGCGCTAATTTAAATCCACTTAAATTAGTCGAGAATGTACATTGCGCTAAACTATGTACATGCTAAAATTTATGTTTACAGTATTTCTTTTAAATAGGTAATTGCCATTCCATTTCCAGAAATTTTTTATAAGCAATGTTAATTCCAAGGTTTAGGCAGCTTATAATGCCTGGCATTAAGAAGAAGTTTACTACACACTGCCACACTCAAATCAGCAATTTTGCTTAGCACACAACTGTCATTTTTGATGTGATTATTGACCTGATATTTGCTAAAACTATAAGGTTATATCACAATTCAACTTGATTTTCTATATAAAATAGAAGAATTGACTTGGTGTTTTGGAGAATGACTGATGAAAAATGCTTCCAAACGGCATTGTTAGTGGTTTTCTTTAGGCACTCTGGTTTCCTCCACCATCTTCGAACAACCCCCTTTGACAAAAATTAAGGAATCTTGACTGGCATCAAAGTACCATTACTTCAATGCACTCCACTCTATTCACATTATGATTGGCAATCATTTGTCCTCTAAAACAGTTTGTGGAAATGTTTTTTAGCTCCATGACAACCCATGAAGTATAAAATGACATCTGTTTCTGCCAAATGATTGCTGTAGAACAGCGAAACTTGTATTAAACAAACACCTTCATTTATTGAAAATTCTGAACTGATTAGATAGATTTCAGTGTGAAATAGATTAATTTTTCATCCTATATTTATGGAGTATAAAATATGACCTGACAAGGGTTTCAACCCATGACCTGTTCTTAAGGCAGATACTCTGTCACTTAGCCATCAAGATGGTAGTTTAATTGCCACAGTTTCTCTTTAATTTTAATATCTCTAACATGAAAAGCTTTTCATTTTATTTGTACAGTGACCATGTATTAAAATATAGCATAAAATCATCCCAAAACAATTACTGGTACATTTCATTCTCAAGTGAAATAATGATACCAGTGAACTAGTGTGATTAAAATGTTTTTGTAAAGCCCATTAAAGTCATTTTACAACCAACGGTGTCACATATATCTGATGTACGATAACACAGCGACATGTTATATATTAAACAGCGACATGTTGTATATTACACAGCGACATGTTATATATTAAACATCGACATGTTATATATAACACAGCGACATGTTATATATTACACAGCGACATGTTATATATTAAACATCGACATGTTATATATAACACAGCGACATGTTATATATTACACAGCGACATGTTAAAAATTACACATCGACACGTTATATATTACACAGCGACATGTTATATATTACACAGCGATAAATGAACATGTTTTGCATACTTTTGCCATCGATGTCAATTCTTTATAAAATCAATTATTATATATTGTTTCAAAGTATTTATTGTTTTTCTCTTTGCATTACACCCAAATACCAGTAACTATTTACAACATCAAAAATATCTGTAGTGGAAAACATATATTAAGGTGACGTCATCTTTTAACTTTGATATCTTGAACACCTGGATAACTTGAAGCCATCACCGTAGTCTCGTGAACTTCAAAGTTCTACTGTATGTATTTCATTACAGAATGTCGGCAACTCGAGATTTTTTAGATAAGAGAAGCAGCACGCAACATGGAATAAAAATAAACTAAATATATATGCAACTATTTCTAGCAAGGCCAAATATATCAATTTAAATGTTTGTTATTATGACATGAGTCTGACTGAAAAGTTAAAAGTCTCGGAGATCTAAAATTTCCAACTCTGTTGGCAGACTTAAATAAAACACCTGAATATTTCATACATTTCATAAATTTGTTACAGATAGTCACAAGAAAGGTTAACTTATTTGTAACACTTTGTTTTATGTCACTATCTTCCTTCACATCATTCCACATTACTAATGAAACAATATATCATGGAGTTTAAAATGCCTTTCCATCTGGTATTGGACAATTACAGAAACATGCACTTTTATATTTATATAACAGCATCAAGTAGATATTGATCAAAATCACTGATTGTGAAAAAGACCTCTAAATCCTTTGCCTAAAAAAACAATTTGTTCAGCTAAGGGTTTTCTCAATAATATTGTAGCATGTCGTCCTGGTTCAATATGACAACTTGAGATTTTGACAGATTTCTACTTGATACAAGCACTATATATAGCTGAGAAAATTTTATAACAATGTTAATATTTTAAGCTCTTAGCAAGAATTAGTTTAAGGCCTCTATAAGGATTATATCACTTATATCAAGACTTCACCTACTAAAGACAAAGTTACACATATATATTTTTGGAATTAGCTTCAGCATAAAGTTGTTTCTTTTCAATGCAACTATGAAAATTATATCAATAAATAAGGTCTCTGTAGAGTGAAGTGTTTTGTTTTAGTCATTAGATGTTATGGAAAGACATGACATTTTAATCCGAGAGGGAGATCCCTGGTTGATGTAGAATTAGACCTTGAACTGAGGTGATTACTGTTTTATGCTGCTATGTAACTGTTGGAACTGGGCCAAATAGATAGAAAAGTAACCAGATTAAAATTATGTTTCTGGTTGTCTAAAAACCAAGATTTCCTCAGAGAGAAAGAGAGTTTACTTGACAATGAAATTAATGAAAGAGCTTGGTTCAATAGAAAAAATTGGTGAGGAAGATAAAGCATGGAAGGATTATCAGAGGAAAGCCGTTGAAAAGATACATACTTGACTTATTTCTTAATGCTGATTAAAAATGTCTAAATCTACAACAATTTTAAAATCTATTTGTTAAAGAAAATTAAATTCAAAAGGATATGAATAAAAATATTCTGTATATTCTTCAGTGAGACAGTTCAAAATTATCAGGAATGGATTAATGCATTTTGCAAGAATAGAAAAAAAACCTACAGAATGTAATGCATGTAAATGTATTAAAAATTCTATGGTGACTGGCTAAAAAACATTTTCTTGTTGTCCATTTCATGACTTGGTTAACATTATTAGCTGTTGTTCTGGTCCATTACATATTTTCTAGAACTTGTCCAAATCGCCTCGGACAATGGTCCAAAAATTGGTAAATTAGATGGTTCCCACATTTTAACAAATATATGAAAGCTTAGATAATTGAGACAAAAACTTAGCACATGTAGTACAAGTATTGAAATTTCCAAAATGTTGGTTAAAAGGGTCAAATGAGGAAATTGGGTGTAATCCTATTATTTATTTACCATGTAAAAATCATTTGTTGGCAAAATACTAGCTAAAGCTATCTATCAAATTTCATCACAAGTTGATTAACATCCGATATGTGTAGATGTTGTGTCCTTTAAATAACTAGCAAATAATCATTGTGAGGTCCAAATTGGGCTGTTTCATAATTATATGTAATTGAAAATCATGGGGGGGGAAATAAGGTGAGTGATAAGGCCCATAAGTTTGTTGTTTATAATTATGATAATTCTATGTGCAAAACATTATATTTATGTGTGTTACCAAGGTCTCAAAATAATGCAAAAAATAAAAGTTTCTATTCATTACATCAGATGCCCATAAAATCTTTCTCATTGACTTGTTATAAAACATTTTTAAAATTCAATATTATATAATTTTTTAAAATATTTTTTCTGATTGACGAATTAGGTTCTTGATATCGAAGTTTGTTATTCGATATTCTAAAAAAAACCAATTGAATTGACAACATAAAATAGTGTATTATATGTCACTGATTCATGAACAAGCCCATATCAACATTAGGTGATCGGAAGAACTGGAGGGAGTTACGTTACAAAACAGTACGTCGATAGTTTACTTCCGGCACGTTTCCAAGGAAAACAACCACCATGGCGGGTCCACAGCGAATTCAAGTTTATGGTTTACTAAATAATGTCGATTTTCAGAGAGCACGATTTTGTGCAGAGGTAAAAAACTTACTTCTAGAGACAGCCAGTCGATGTAATCAATGATACGAGTGCTTTAACATACACAAATTGACTCGAAACTTGCATTGTTATTACAAGCAGATAAATTATTTTGTTTCTACTGTAATTTATTTAGTGCTTTTATCATTAAACTTTTCACAATATTTGTAGAGTTTTTACGCTTGGTAAATTTTAAAAATTCTCGATATAATCTATGTAGAGTAGACCTTGGGCTTGAAATGCCCAGATTGATAAACGTCCATCGATTTCTCCCATTTCCTATCTATAGGCATTGGCAAATTTGACATATTATCGGACATAATACTGATATAACAAGCACTTTATGATTCATAATAATAACTTTTGACATTGTGGAGTGGTGCATTACCACACCTTAATCACGGGTAATTTAAATAAGATAACGAAATTGCATACCCGAACTTGTGAATAGATTATTGTCAAGTGATTTAAATTCGTGTTAACTTTTTGTGCTTGTGGCAGACCGGGCTTGAAAGTTGGCTGGGTAGCTCAGTCTGTTGAGGGTCTTGCTACTATTGGAAAAGTCATTAATTCAAACCCCTGTTGAGTAGCTGCATTTTTCCCCCCTCTTCTGTTAGATTTGGGGTCTCATCCAACCCTTGGAAGTGGCCAACCAACAGACTGGTAGTTTCAATTCAAAGTAGTTGAACTGAAAAAAGGAAGGGGGGAATTTGGTGGAATGGCCTTGATAGGTGGTCAGGTTTCTTTTAGGTAGAGCATCCCACTAATATTGGGAAGGTCCAAGGTTTTAGTCCTGGTTTGGCCACTGCTTTTCTTCACTCTCCTGTTACAAGATATATTATTGCATTAGACTGTACAAATTCTAAATTTTAATGTTACATTAAAGCAAAATAACCAGTTTATCTGTAAATTAAATGCATTGGTAAATGTTGTAGCAATTTGTTTAATTATCATAATTATAAGAGGTAAATAAAGCAAAATAATAATAATAATAACAAATTAACAAGTATTTGGACACTATTTGGTTTACTCAGGGTTGAGTATATTTAACAGGTCCATTGTAGTTGACTTAAAGCAGGTTTTAATGTGCTCCAGGTTCATTATTTCACAAGTCCCAATATTGTTCATTTTAAATATTTTCAGTTTACTAAGAATATAGTTTTCACAGGTCCCAATGTTGTTCATGTTTCAGTTTACTCAGGATTCATTGTTTTAAAGGTCACATTGTTGTTGAGTTTCAACAGATTTTCAGTTTACTTGAGGTTCAGTTTTCAAAGGTTATGCTTGTAGTTTGGTTCAAAAAGGTATTTTGGATTCATAAAGGTACGGTTCCTAGATTCACAATCATTCCTTAACTAAGATTTTTTTTTACTTTTATTTAGCAAATTTAAAAATCTAAAAATCTGAATAATTTTTTAAATTGATAAAATATTCATGAATTATTTGTGTAATTTTAAAGATCACATCAAGCTGATAACATCAATATTTATTTTTGTCTAAAATGTTTATTTATTGTTTGAAAAGAGATTGCAAAATTTGTTAGATTTAAGTTAAGGAAAATCTGGGCCAGTTTTTACTGTTCCAACTGCAACATTACATTTTCTTTTCATTTGTCATTTTTATAGGATCTTCAAAAGAGATATCCAACTTTGTTTCCAAATATAGATGTCAAAGGAATGCTGGAATTTGAATGGGAACTTTTTATAGATGCAAAAAGAAAGGTGAGTATTATTCATCTTTTTATTAGTACTGGTAACTTATGTAAAATAAAAGATTTGCTATGGAAGAGATTTGTTTTCATGCATGCTTTTTCACTAAAAAACACACAACTCATTTAATGGGAATAAGTATCTAGTAAGTAATATTTTTTGTTTTGAGGCCTTTTCATGATATTGTTTCTACATATAATACTTTGAAGCAATTTTTTTTGCCATATTAAAGAAAAAAGAAAAAGAAACAAGAAAAGAAAGAAAAAGAAACAAGAAAAGAAAGAAAAAGAAACAAAAAGAAAGAAAAAGAAACAAGAAAAGAAAGAAAAAGAAACAAGAAAAGAAAGAAAAAAAAAAGAACAAAAACAATGTCACAAAAGTTTAAAAAGATATTTTTATAAGCTTTAATCATATACATACACATTTTAAATTTTTCAATCATTATATTTCAGGAACTGAGAGGAGAGACATGGGCTTTCAATGATAAAGCGGTCTGTTTTGTTGGGGATAAGTTAATGGGTCCTAATGAATTCCTCGTATGGGCTGAAGATAACTGTAACTATGAAGAGTTCAGACCAATGCCATTGTTCTTAACACTGACAGAACAGGATTACCAAACTACATTAGCATCAACAAAAGTAAGGCTGTACAAATATATGAAAATATATTTTAACAATCTCATACAAGTATTGTTTTTTTTTTCAGAAGAAAAAAAAGTAATGGTACTATATGATGGCCTTTGGCTTTAAACAAATTCAAAAAATTTTTATTAATCTCATTTTTAGATATAATATTCTTTCATTTCTTGGTATATTTCTGAATCTACCAACAATTGCTGGAAGTTTTACAATGTTTAATCTACAGGATTACCAAACTACATTAGCATCAACAAAAGTAAGGCTGTACAAATACATGTATATGAAAATATATTTTAACAATCTCATACAAGTATTGTTTTTTTTTCAGAAGAAAAAAAAGTAATGGTACTATATGATGGCCTTTGGCTTTAAACAAATTCCAAAAAATTTTATTTATCTCATTTTTAGATACCAACATTTGCTGGAAGTTTTACAATGTTTAATCTAAACACAAAACAGTTTTGAATTTTTATATATTTGGTTTAACAGATGTGGTTTTAATTTTATAGTTTTTTAACATAAAAAGTTACATGACAATTATAATTATTTTTCATTGTCTTACTTTATCTTAATTAAAAAACTCTTGTTTTTTCTTTAAACAGCATGATTTTGTATATCTGTCCTTCACAATAGCAGACCAGCCAATAGGAAAACTTGTTATTGAAGTAAGTAATAATAAATGATTTCTATAGAATTTTATACACTTACCGACTACAAAATTACTATAAGTATATTAACTCCTTGATTAATCACCATCATTTTTCTAGTCAGATTTGATGTACTAAGTGGGTTTGGCAAATAAAATTTAAAAATAAATAAAAAAAAAAATAAATGAAAAAAAGTCATAAAAATGGATTTTAAAATAGAATGAAAAATATGTGTCAGTTAGTGAGTTGGCAAAGTTACCAAGGGACATTATAATTAGGATTGACATTAGCTGGATTTGTGTTATCTTTCAATGATAGATAGAGTCATAGATGAGTGTTGATATCCAAATATGTTAAAACAAAACTCTTACAATTCATTTTCTGAAATTTTCTGTACCACAGTTTTAAAATAATAAATTCTGATGCATTTTTTGCCTTTAAATGTTACACTCAAATTTGCTGGGAAGATAATTAGAATTCTTTTAATCATTTTTGGATTAGGTAATGTTTCCCTTTAGCAATTGAACCAAAAGTTTATAAAGTAAATGATCTATGAAGAACAGATAGTAGCACAGGTACTTAACTAATGTTGTCTTTCAGAGTGGATAGTGACTGTTCTTTCGCCAAGCACTCAGCATTATGAAATGAAAGTCACATTTCTTTCGGATAGGAACTTAAAATAAACGAGGTCCCGTGTCACAGTAGGCATGGCACGATAAAGAACCCTGCTGTATAATGTCATCAGTGCGTTATGCACAGGCAAAATTTCTGCAGTTTCATCTATAGCTGGCGACGTCTCGATATAAGGGAAATATTCTTGACTGGGACGTTAAACACCATTACTCACTCAACTCTTGCAGAGTCTTGTTATATTAGAGATGCACCTCTAGCTTATATAATTTAATTTTTCAGTTATTTAATGACATTGTACCAAAAACTTGTGAGAATTTCAAAGCCTTGTGTACAGGGGAGAAGGGAACATCCGAGTCATCAGACTATAAACTACACTACAAAAACTCATTAATTCACAGAATTGTTAAGAACGGCTGGGTCCAAGGAGGAGGTAAGGATATAATATCTAAGGAGTAGTCATTTGTTATCCATGTAAATATGATTAACAATGTCATTCAAATGCAAGAATGGTGTAATTATTGTTATTAATACATGCACAGATAAAAAAAATACTCTTATACAACTAATGTATAAGTATTTATGTTAGTGTGAATTATATTTAGTATTCCAGAGGGTCTCAAACATTTAGCAAGTATTAATATTGGCACTGTCATTGTTTCTCCTTAAATAGGTGAGCTAAAATCAATAATGAAGTGTATTAATATTAATGGATTAATCTAACATCAAAAGAGTCAATATTAACACAAAGCCAAAAAAAAAATTACAAAAAAAAAAACAAAAAAAAAAAACAAACAAACAAAAACCAGTATTTAATGAAAACTTCCTCTAAATTCTTTTATCTTGCTCAAAGTTAATCAAATTCCAATTTTTTTCTGTTCTGACAATGCCCTATCAGAAAAATGGAAATATCTATTGGAAAGATTTTTTATCTTTGTTTATATATGATATATCTTCTTGTTGATTATTTTTCAGTATTGTGGCACATAATTGCGCAATTGCTAACTTACTTGAGTTTTGTGATGGCAAATGGCAGAGGTAATAGTTGAATTGCAGCATTGTTTTTCCAATTTATTTAGATTGTTACAATTTGATTTGTTTTTTCAGATATATATCACAGTCGAGGTAATGGTGGAGAATCCATTTATGGTCCAGTGTTTGAAGGTAGGGATAAACAGAAGGCATGTCACTCATGATAAATAAATAATGTTTTTACCTGAATATGAAAAATACAAGTGTACTGTTTAACAAATATGAAGCAAGCCATTTACCAAAACATCTTCTTTTTTATGAGATTGCTCACTGATATGAGCATAAAACATAGAAATACCATGCAGATATATCTTTAAAAAATTATTAATATATATGCACTCAAATTCCTTTATGGAAAATTTATCAGTATATATTTCATTTGTCATTTGAGTTTGTAAAGTTGCAGCTATATTGTACAGCACTTTTTCTCCAATTCAAACTGCTTGACAATTTCTAAAACAATAAAATGACTATAGGCAGTACATGTTTTTGTTGAGAAAATATTCAAGATATATTGATTGGTCAGGAAGTTATAAAACTAATGCAGTGCATGTGCTAGTAAGAAAAAATCATAATATAATTACACTGGTGTAATAGCTTTCAGTAAATGGGTATTAATTAGTTTGAAATGTGCAATATTGCTAAAACTTGAAAAAATTTTTAAAAATTATGTGTATATATTGCATTTATAGATGAAAATTTTGGAATATCGCACACAAAAAGAGGTATTGTTGGAATGGCAAACAAAGGACGACACACTAATGGCTCACAATTCTATATCACACTGCAACCATCAAAATGGCTAGACACAAAATATGTTGGTTTTGGGTAAGATATATCATTTCAGTTAATAAAGTAACAATTTTAGTTTAAAGCATTGCATATTGCAAATCTTTTTGAAAGAAATCTATTTTTCTTTTTTTTAAAAACATAGCTTTTTATAAAATGGAAATGATGTCTTGTTTTTTTAACAACAAAGAAGTTAATTCTGTAACTAAATAATTTCTGTATCAAACACAGTGAGTCCTTTCACATTATGTAAAAGATATTACATGTACTTGGAAAGACTTTTTAAATAAAATATTATTTGGGGCTAGAAAGAGTGGAGCGAACTGTAGTAATAGTGTTTTTACAGTCAACATATTTTCTATACAGGTGGTAAGTTGTGGGATGGTAAAGGAGATCAGTGTTGAAGAGAACTATTGAATTTAACATCAAGTGAACTGTCAAAGCTTCTCACACAAACATATGCTTAAATGAGATTTGAACATACTAGGCTAGCGAGAACTGACCTTAATAAAAGATCCAAATTTTGTTTGGTTGCATCTTATCAGTTTTTCTTATGTATTATACCATTTTTTATTTCTCAGGCAAATCATTGAAGGAACAGAAACATTGAAAAAGATAGAGGCAATAGAAACAATGAACGAAAGACCAAATAGTGAAATTAAAATTGTAGATTGTGGAGTCTGCAAATATGAGTTCTAAATCTAAACAGAGTATAATATACCTGTCACTCCTAAATAACCGCTGAATTATCCAAAAAATCTGAAGAAATTGATCATGTCATCTAAGATTTAAGGGTGTATGGGCATAGAATTGGATACATTACAAAATGATAGTAAATAATAAAATGGACTCAATAAAGAACTTAAAATCTGAACATTCTTACATCTGTGAAGATTATCATGGTTGGTTGAAAATCAGTTAAGTTCAAAGCAAAGTGTCAGATATTAAAAAATTAAAATTTGATGTTTTTATCAATAAAAAATGGAAATATTAGAACATGTATTTTATATTGAAGCTATCTGGTCTGTCTCGCACTCTCTTTGAGGTAAAATAAGGATTTGATAGTTCTGCACTTGGTATAGTGCTTTGCAGCTTCTCCAAATTATCTCTATAATTAGCAGTATGTTATATACATAAACATTTAGTCTGAGCCATTCTTTGTGTTTTCTTGCTCCACTTTATCATTAGTAGGAAAAAAAGAGAAGTTTTACCAAGGGAGATAACTATTCACTATGTACATGTACTCTCATAACACAATAGCTGAATGAGCAAGATTCTCAAAATAAATGTTACTTGGAAACGGATTTCAGACTATACTTGTGAGTGCTGAAGCTTATAATTTTGTATTATTTCAGCATTTATTTATATTTTCAGACCTTAAATCTCTATGTTTACATCATTTATATTATTTTAAGATTTAAAATTTAAGATTTGTAAATAAATATTATATAACACTCATCATGAAATTCTTATTTTTAATTATTTGTTATGTGTGTAGATTCATGTAATTTGTCAATATGAACTTGTAAAGAAGCAAGTGAAATTTGTCCAAAAGTCCACCTATTCATAAATGCTAGAGAATATATCCCAGTCAGGCATTGAAATATAATAAGTGCACAGACATTTCATGAGGAAAACAACTCTAAACATTAAACAGTTGTTTTCTTTAAAAAATGAGGCTTTTTTGGGGTCAAGTGGTCAAAGTATATGCTTATTGGTCACACCACCTCTCACTGCTTGGATTGTCCGGCTTGTAGTTTGAGGATTTAACAGTTTACTTAATTAGTCAGTGACTTTATCTAGACACTCCAGTTTTCTCGGACGTACCCTATAACTGGCAACTTATACAAGTATAAATCAAAGGACCTTGACTGCAACATAAAACACATGATTACCTCAGTGAACTTTGTGGTTTCCATAGCAACGTTTGAATCCTACATGACATAATGCAGCTGTTATAACTAATATTCATTTATGTATGTAGTCCTTTTTGATACAGTTTCATGTATTTTATGTACAATATGTAATGGTTTTTTTTTACTTTAAACACATCAATATTGTTTGTCCAAGCTCTAGAATATAAACTTGTTATTGAAATGTTATTTTAAATTTAGACATGCTTTATGACATATTAAGATCATTTAAAACAAACAAACAAAAAAAAAAACAAAAACAAAAAAAAAAAAACAAAAATGCATATAATGCATGGGAGTTCCACATTTATTCAGTGAAATTAAAAGTAATAAATGCATATCACAGTGCACATAAAACTAGAATCTGTCTGAACAATACAACTTCAAATTTATTTCAGACAAGATCAAATTTCATTTTACCCAGATTACAAGGAAATAACATTGTGCTCATAAAAAAGATGAGTAAAAGCAGTTTTGTGGTTTATACTCACTGACTAAATTTATGTAAATATAGTATTGATTCTGATTGTAACTCCCCTATCAAGAATATCTTATTTTAATATATGATTATGATTCTTTCTTTTTCGTCTATTGGTCGTCATACTGTCACGTGTCATTAAATATTTCATGTATTGCTTGTCTAAATGCATGTGCGGTCAATAATATGAGGTCTGGACTGGTTTAGACCGCTAAATGACGTCACAACAAAATTATCCAATTGTTTTCTTTATTTACTCTGTTGAGTTGCTCAGTCATGATGGAGGAGACAGCATTTTGTGTGTTGTTTGTATTGCATGGAATCTACTTAATTTCACTTGAAATAGGCAAATAGTTATTTGTCATATAATAAAACAATTATAGTCTTTGAATTCGGTCAATACATGGTTTTATGGAATTGATGCAACCAATATTCACCTCGGCCTTCCGCCTCAGTGAATATTGGTTGCATCAAGTCCATAGAACCATGTATTGACCTCATTCAAAGACAATAATTGTTTATTATAAGGTCTTCATGGATAATTTAGAATTTAATTAACGCACTGGTTAGTATTTAGTGATAGTTGTTCTTTAACTGGTGCCCATTGCCTTTCTGTAACAGAGAACATAAAAGCTCTGATATCTTATGGAGAAATGTTCAGCAAAAAAAGTATAAACCATTTCTTTTGAACTCACAAATTCTGTGTAAATAACTTATTATGAGTATGATTACTTGTATACTTTATAATTTAATTTAAAAACAATGAATTTATTTTAAAAGTTGATTTTTAAAACAAAAATGAATTAAATAATAGAACAGCCAAGTTATTAAGTCAGAGCTTAAATTTATCACTCACAGCTCTTTAAAAAACATTATGTATATATTACAGTAATCGAAAATAACTGGTAAAGCTGCATAAGGTTTTTCAATTTTCTGAATTTTTTTTATTTTTTTATTTTTTTTTTTTTTTTTTGATTTTCTAAAAATATATTTATTTAAAAATAGATAACTTCTAATCACCATCCGTGAGATTCATTTTCTAAAATTTCATTCCTATTAGCTATAAATAAAGTGAATCCTCTAACAGGTTGGTAAATGTTTAACGATGATAATTATTAGCTTTGAGTATGTGCACGGATGCTCAGGATTTCCAATGATTTGAAAGTGAAACCTGACAAATTGTATTAATTGTCCATCAATAATATTCAAATGAATTCGCAATGGTGTTACATATCCCTTACAAAGTCAAATGACAAATTTAATGAAATTCTGTATTTAATTTATCGTATTTCACTGTTTTGTAAGTTGTGTTTAAATGATCCTCCTTTTTATGACATAACCACATTCTAAAATTAGATCCCACAGGCTGCATCTCACTGGGAAATTATTGTTATTTCTGTATATATTCTAGCTCTTTTCTTTGAACCAAATGTAACATTGTTCATTAGGAACATCATTAATTAGATCAGCACCGTTTTATTTTTTTCCTAGGAAAACTTAATGCAGATTTAAGTACTAGTAAATTTGCAAAATTTGTTGTACAATACATTCATTAAATTATTCCTACTATCAAAGTTCCAGCTTCTAACCCTCAGTAATCCATCCTATCTTTTGCAAAATATAAATAATAATAATAATAATAATAATAATAATAATAATAACTTGCTTGTACCTATACTAATCATGTTTACAAAATACTAGTCCATATGTTCCATCTATACACCAATTACTGCATTCATTCGTGACACCTTTTTATACTTATCTTTTATTTACACCTCACTTAGCAACATTTAAAACGGATGTCGCTACCCAACTTAAGACTGACCAAGATAACAATAATTAACTGATAGTTTTTAGCTCACTAGAAAGGTAAAAATGTGTTCACGTAGTAATATAAGTGCATTATTCTTGACTTGGACGTAAAACTTCATTTATCCAAATTTGGTGGCTATCAGTACTTTCAGTACTTTGATTATCAATTTTTTACCAACGCCTTGTACTATTCGGGTTAAAAAAGATTTTTATCGCGCAGGCATTTTGCGCATGGTGGATCACAGGCCAGTTCCGGTGATTTCAGCAGATGACTTGTTGATGGTCAAATGACAATAACCAGGTCATCGTAACTCAGTTATGACCATGGCTGTGTGATAATTGGTAAGGTTTATGAATTAAAAACATTTCCGTAAGTCAAAGGTCTCCGTAAAAATCAGGAAAAAAGATAACCTGTACCTGTAAAAGTTTCAACCTAAAAAATATTTTCCTGGGTCGTTTGTTTACAAATTTTTGTGGTGGTCTACAACTTGCCCTGGGGCTTCGCGTTATGACAGATTGTAACGTCTTTGTGAATCGCATATCCGTGAAAGCAACAAAAACTTTGTTTAGCATTAAAGCGAATTCATTTTTTAATTAAAGTGAGTAAAATGAAAAGTGGTGTCATTAAGTCAATCCAAGTTTATTAGCAGAAATACAATCTTGAAAACACCAGACTCCAAATGCAGTATTAGTAAAGTATCAGCTTCTTCTGTCTATGACACATTTGTAAACTTCTGGTTACCGGAGTATATTACCTTGTCTTGGTGTTCATCAGTTATTTACACTTAATGCAAAATTGGATGATGGATTTGATAGGGTTTTATGTCCCAGTCAAGAATATTTCGCTGATATCAAGATGTCACCAACTATGGGTGACATGGAAGAAATTTTTGTTATTGCATTGTGCTAAGGGCAATATGCATGGAGGGGTTAATATTTAGCTTGCCAGGCCTGCTGTGACATGTGGCATCAAATTTTAAGGTCTGCTCTGAAGGACCCTGTGACTTTTATTTTGAAATGCTGAGTGCTTGTGCTTTGTGAAAGAACAGTCACTACATATTTTCAAGTCTTTGTCAGAATTGGCCAGGGTTCAAAACCCCAATCTCCCACTATACGAAGCTGGTACTCTACCAACTGAGCTAACATAGTGGCATATAATTGAAACAAGAAAATTGAGATACCAATATATATTTATATATATGCCTTTATAAAATTAATTTTGAGTTTATTTCTTGATAACCATATAAAATCAGGTGCAATGCTTATGTAATTAGTCATGGGCAGCAATTATATCTTAATACAAAGCAACTCTTAGTTACACATTATTTTTATGTGTAAAAAAAAATTAAATAAAGGTGTGAACCAGATATAAAAGAACAAGGCAAGATTTAAGTTTAAGTAACCAAATTCATTTTGATTTTTTTTTTCAGACAAGGGTAAATCAGACATCAGTGTAAATCACCCAAGAGACAAAAGAATATGATGCATGCAATGACAGAAAGTTACAGATAGATTAAAAAATGGCAGCACAAACTGACCAGAAATCTCCACTGCCTGTGGTGTCAGAAAAAGCTGGTCTACCCCTTGAACCCACACAACTTATTAATAGTTCTCCTACACAACTCACAAATCTACCTCCAAGAAATAATGTTGATATATTAGCTGGTTGTGATAAAATGGGATTTACAGCAAAGACGCCAAAAAAGACATTATCAGATATTGGAAAAATAGATGCCACAAATGGAGTGATGAGAAGGTTTGTATATTTTAAGATTCCATAATGTTATTTTATCATAAAAAATCACCTGTGCTGTGAAATCCAATTATCCATATGAAGTAGCCTGAAACCCATATCAGATTAGATGGTCTGTTGATGTCAGCATCTCATTAAAACCATTAAAGCTCTGAATATGAATGCATTTTACCAATGTGCTAGGTTGTGTGTTCTAAAATGTGTCCTAATCCTCACATGTCGCATTCGACTCATTGTTATTTTTGATATTCAATGATGAAAGTTTTAAATGGATGTGATCAAAGTTTACTTGATGTAGGTAAGTTCTTGTTCTTTTTACTATGTTAAATATGGTGTATAAAAATCACTATTTTGACGTGAAGAGGTTTTGTGTAAATGTTAATGAAGATATTATATAGATTCTGTGATTTTTTTGTTGTACATTGGAATGCCTTGCTCTAAAAGTTAGAAAAAAATGGTCATTTGTTTAAGTGTCAAATCAAATTTTAGACAGAATAAGCTGAAAGCAATTGCTGTTCATAAATTTATAGAGTTCTTAAAATTTATAACATTTAAACAATAAAATTTGTTGTGGTCTAAACAATCATTTTTCAAATAAGATTTCCTTAACATAAATTTAACAAATTTTGCAAATTATTCTTGAACTGTAGTTCAACATCTTGGACAGAACTGAACATACAAGTTATAAGTTGAAGTATAATACTAGTATATCTTCAAAATGACAGAGTACCAGGATATCTTTACAACTAGGGCCAATACAATGTGATTTTTTATTATGATTATTTAAAACTTATTGTGAAATAGGAAACAAGTTATCAAGTGTTTTTTTTTTTTTTCAATAAAGTGTTTTCAGAAAATTTTTCAAACCAGAATTAAATCAGAAGTTGAAAATCAAACCACTACAGATTTATGAACGAGGGTTAGATTTAATGATGATAATGGGTTGTCTACAGATATATCAAAGTGGCTAATTGTATTGACAGTTTAAATTTGATCTCCTCAATATATTTTTATTCTTGTCTGGGTAAAATCATTATTGATCCACTGCTTGCTCAACAGGTTATGTTGATCATGGGTTGTTAATATGTTTTAAGATAAAAGCATAAATTTTATTTCTAGACTTGATGCTTAATATTATGATAGAAAAAAATTCGGTAATCAGGATGACTTTTGAAGTAATGTTGTTATGTATGTGGTTGTATTTAAAAGTCTCTATTTTGTACTCTGTAATTAGCACCATACATTTACAGGGAGTATCCCACTTGCATATGAGTATCTTTAGCTAATTACAATGATGAAACCACAAGAAATTCTATAACATTTACCAGATATGACCTTTTATTATTTTTACCATTGTATTTAAGCTAGTGGTGACTATTTGACAGACATTTATATAGTTTAGTACTGGTAGAATACTTATTCTGACACTGTTTATATGATTGAGTAATAAAATCTTACATTATTGATTGCATTGGTACTTAAAGTCATCACAGATAATAATTTCTGTACCATTAATTTAGTATCAGTGTTAATTTCAAACTGACATCGTGTCAGATCTTGGCTATTATAAATTTATAATTTATTAGGTAGTTGGCTCTGCTTTTTTATTCATTTTTTTTCTTGACACCATCAAGAAACATTTATGGTTGTTTATATATATATATATATATATATATATATATATATATATATATATAAATCTGTTGACATCAAATGACAGCACAGGTACAGTGTGTCCCCTCATTGGTTTTCTGTCCAATCCAGATGATGTTGTTCACAAAGTGTTTTGAAAGTGGAAAGATTCCTCACTTGTGGACAAAAGGAATTATAAACCCCATTCCTAAGGACAATAAAAGTGACCCTAGAGACCCTGTCTTATAGGGGTATAACTCTCGCTTCATCAGTATATAAATTGTATTGTTCTATATTAAATCAGAGGTTAACGGAGTGGACTGATGAACATTCAATCTTATCTGATGAACAAAACGGCTTCAGACAGGATAGAAGTACCATTGATCAGATTTCAACACTTACAAACATTGTTGATGTACGTAAAAAGTGTAGACAATCAACATTCTGTGGCTTTATTGATTTTAAGAAGGCATATGACCATATTAAAAGAAATATTTTATGGACAAAATTGCAGTACCTGGGTATTGATGGTAAAATGTTTCATGCAATTAAGTCTCTGTATGAAAATGTTAGTTGTAGTGTCAGGATTAATGGCATGATGACAGACTGGTTCAAGGTAAATAGTGGTCTTAAACAAGGGTGTAATCTGTCCCCATTACTTTTTAAGTTGTTCATAAACGACTTTGTACTGCATCTAAAAGGTCTTGATATTGGAGTTAAAATAGGTGAGGAAAAGGTCAGTGTTTATTATATGCTGATGACCTTGTACTATTAGCAGAATCTGCAGATGATTTACAGTATATGTTAAATTTTTTATCAAAGTGGTGTGGAGATAATCAGATCACTATTAATTCTATTAAGAGTAATGTTGTACATTTTAGACCACAGTCGGTACCTAGAAGTACCAAGGTTTTTTATGTTAATAATGAAGTTATGAATACTGTTGATAAGTATACTTATTTGGGTCTGGTATTAACTGAACACCTTGATTATAATGTAATGGCAAAAATGGTTGCACAGTCAGCTAGTAGAGCATTAGGTTTAGTAATCTCTAAGTGTAAAGTATTGGGGGGTGTTCCATTTGACGTTTTTACACAACTGTATGATTCACTTGTTCGCCCCGTCATTGATTACGGGCTGCCGTATGGGGTATAAAAAGTTTTGCTTGTATTCATGCCAGTTCAAAATAGGGCATGCAGGTTTTACCTAGGTGTTGGTAAATACACCCCTAATGCAGCGGTACAGGGTGATATGGGTTGGACACCATCATTAATAAGGCAGTGGAAAGTGGTAGCATCTTATTGGTGTAGGCTAGTTAATTTAGATGCAAGCAGGTTAAATAAAAAGGTATTTATATGGGCTGAAAAAATGTGTATTGATAAAAAATGGGTTGAGAACTGGAATTATTTTGTTAAACAGCATTTTAACAAATATGGTTTTTTTAATTATTCACGTGTAGATGTAAAGACAGGTTTAGATAAAAACGTAGTTCTTAGTAACCTTTTATCTGCAATGTTTAGTCATTTGAGATTGACTGGCTCGCATCTCTTTTAGATAATAACAAAAATAGGTCGGGTAGAAACAAGCTTCGTACCTATAGATTATTTAAATCCACTTTTAATACTGAATTTTATTGTAAAACTGTCCTCCCCTTTAAATACAGATCAGCTTTTGCTAAGTTTAGGTGCGGTGTTGCACCCCTCTGTATAGAAACTGGGAGGTATGAAAATGTTGAGATTGAGCAAAGGCTGTGTTTGTATTGCAAAAATTGTGTGGAGGATGAGGAACATGTTATTCTTAACTGTCCTTTTTATGGCGATTTTAGAGAAGAGTTGTTTTTTAAGGTGTCTGAATTGCATTGTTATTTTAATATTTTACCAAATACCGAAAAAATGAAAATTTTATTTTCTCAACAAAATGTGATGTTTATTTGTGCCAAAACCTGTGCGTTAATTTTAAACAAACGACGTGATTTTATTTATAGTTGTAAATAATGTTTATATATATCGTCTCTCATAACTCTGTACAGAGTGGCTTTTTAATACAGTAATGTTTTAATATATAATGTACATATAATGTTTAAAAAGGTGAGACGTTAATAAATATTGAATTGAATTGAATTGAATTGAATTGTCATTATGAAGGTATGGTATGTCCCCTCATGGCTTTTATGTCCCATCCAGATGTTTTTGTTGTTAAAAAGTGTTCCCCCATCCAGATGTTATTGTCATTATAAAGGTACAGTGTGTCCCCTCAGGGCATTTATGTCTCATCCAGATGTTTTTGTTGTTATAAAGGTATACTGTGTTCCCTTAGCATTTTTATGTCCCATCCAAATGTTATTGTTGTTATAAAGGTACAGTGTGTCCCCTCAGTGCTTTTCTGTCCAATCCAGATGTTGTTGTTATAAAGGTACAGTATGTCCCCTCAGCTTGTGTTTGTCCTATCCAGACGTTATTGTCGTTATAAAGGTACAATATGTCCCCTCAGCTTGTGTTTGTCCTATCCAGACGTTATTGTCTTTATAAAGGTACAATATGTCCCCTAAGCTGGTGTATATCCCATCTAGATGTTATTGTCGTTATAAAGGTACAGTGTGTCCCCTCTTTGCTTTAATGTCCCATCCAGATGTTACTGTATGAGGTTTTACATCATAGAAGAATGACAGTACTTGTTTATGATGTTAATGGAATTGTCCTGCATTTGGGTAGTAAAATTATTGTTTTGTTAGTTTAAATGTCTGCATTACTTGTATTATATATGACAGATTAACACACCAGGTCACTGAGGTGTATTTTAATTTTAAATTAGTCAAGTTCTGCACATCATCACTTTATGTAACTTTGGTGACATCTTTCTGTCTTTCATTTCATCACAGTATTCTCAAAAAGGGATTTTTTTTATACTGAAGTTTCCAATTTAAAGATCTATACATAACTACCCAGCAATTAAATACTGCTGAAACAAAACCTTTTTGTATCTGAATTGTGGAATGGCAATATTCTCTTTTGTTACTGCTATATAAGGTATATATAATTAATGCACTGTTAACCCTGGCCATGGAAAAGTAGGAGCCAAAAGATTAGTCAAATTCAAAATTTAGGAGTCAGTTGATAATAAATTGTACTTATAAACTTTAACATCAATTGTTTGTCCCAAAGTATTGTGTATTTTTAGCAATAATGCTAAATAAAATTTCTAAATAAAATCACTTGTTTGTTTTGTGTAAAAATATTTTTTTTTTGTCTGCCTCATAATAAAATAATAAATATGTTTAAGCAAAAATAAAATTTTTAGAGACGGATATTTAGCAATTGTCTAAATTGGCAAATGGCAGAGCAACCCCTTTTAATGTAAAATACTTTCTTTCATTTTCATTATGGTAAACAGATATTTTATTTGATAATATAAGTTACAAGAACTTCTATTTTACCAATAGGTCAAATTTAGAAATATAAACAAATTTTTAGCTTAGTACTTAGAGCTATTATTTCAACATAGGTCAAATAATAAAACCATAAAATGTGACATTATAACTTTGAAAAAAAAAATTAACAAAAAAGGAAAAATGTGCATTTGGCTAGGACGTTTAAATATTACACTGCCTAACTTAATCCAGTCAGATTAGAAACTGAAAGCATTAAATAAATAACCACCTACATGGTTGGAAGTCATTTAAAATTTTGAGGAAAAAAATAAAAATAATCGTTTTATTTTAACCAATCAGATTTGGTATATATATTGTACCTGTAAACTATGAGACATACATAATTTTATTATCTATGATATTTATCTTGCGTTTTCCTTTTTTCGTGCTTATATAATAATTAAAACACCTTTATTATGCATTAGTTATATCCTGAAGCACAAAGTTGAGAGTTATTAAGTCCATTCACTTATCAGTGTATAAAACAATGTGCTTGAGGAAATTTTTACCTGTAAAATTGCTGTAAAATTGCATTTTTCTGATTGACATTTTTTCAATTGGTTTTTACTCTTTTTTTATCCCTATAGCCAACTTAGAACATGTATAAACCAATTCATTTGTTTTTAAAAATGAAAAATTCTGTTTATATTGAAATCTGACATGGTAGAATGAACAAACATTTTTATTTAACTTGTTAGTTCCTCCTCAAATCTCTTTAATATATATTGCGACGACAACAATAAGATATTTATCATTATTTTGCGATGTGACTGGTTTATATGGTTAATTTATGATGGAAAAAATATTGTGTCTTTCACCTTTGTGTCACTTTGCCTTTAGATATATATGATTTAGTTTTCTTGGAATGTCGTTATTGACGTCATATCTGTTAAATTTTTTGCTCTTTGATTCTGGTGTATATATTTTGATGTCACAGATTTTTAACTTTACATGTTAACATCGCAAGTTTTGTTTGCCATTCACTGATGTTTTAAATGTGCCACATGCAGAGGACAAATTAGTTTGTTTATATTTGTTTGCTAAATACCTGTAAAATTGAAAACATTTTTACCCCAAATTGGAGAAAAGAAAAATTGACTGAAGATCAGATTATCAGGATTGGTGAATAATACTTATCCATTATATGCAATATGTCCACTAATAATAATAAGGGTATCTTTATGATGTTACTAAGTGTCAGGTAAATATAAATTCTCTCTCTCCTC
>CM056596.1:45577572-45624736 GCA_029721355.1 Tegillarca granosa
CGTGCGTCCGTAAACTTTACATTTTATCTTCTTCTCCAAAACCACTGGGCCAAATTTGATGAAACTTGGTAACCATTATGCCTGGGTGAAGCCCTTTCAGATTTGCAAAAATGAAGGAGTTATGTCCCCTTGGGGCCCCATAAGGGGGGAAATAGTGAAAAACTTTAAAAATCTTCTCCTCTGAATGTACAAGAGATATACCTTAGTTATTTCATTTATACCATCCCTAGGTCATCTAGTTTCAGATTTGCACAAATGGTAGCCATGAGGCTCAAAATGGGGAAATTATAAGGTACTAAGTGGGAAAATTGCTTAAAATTATATATTTGTCACTATATCTTGAAAACAATTGGTTTTTTGTATAGGCATGTATATTAGAATATTGTAGGTATTGACATGACAATCATTTTGATATATGGTTCAAGGTCATATGTTGAAAGGTCAAGGTCACAGCTGCAAAAAAAAAAACTTAAATTGCTTATTATCTTGAAAACAATTGACTTTTTGTATAGGCATGTATATTAGAATATTGTAGGTATTGTGACAAAGATCATTTTGATATATGATACAAGGTCATATGTTCAAAGGTCAAGGTCACAGCTGCAAAAGAAGACTTAAATTGCTAATTATCTTGAAAACTATGAACTTTTTGAATAGGCATGTATATTAGAATATTGTAGGTATTGACATGACAATCATTTTGATATATGGTTCAAGGTCATATGTTGAAAGGTCAAGGTCACAGCTGCAAAAGAAGACTTAAATTGCTAATTATCTTGTAAACTATGTACTTTTTGTATAGGCATGTATAATAGAATATTGTAGGTATTGACATGACGATCATTTTGATATATGGTTCAAGATCATATGTTGAAAGGTCAAGGTCACAGCTTCAAAAAAGACTTAAAATGCTAATTATCTTGTAAACTTTGAACTTTTTGTATAGGCATGTATATTAGAATATTGTAGGTATTGACATGACGATCATTTTGATATATGGATCAAGGTCATATGTTGAAAGGTCAAGGTCACAGCTGCAAAAGAAGACTTAAATTGCTAATTATCTTGAAAACTATGAACTTTTTGTATGGGCATGTATAGTAGATTATTGTAGGTATTGACATGACAATTATTTTGATATATGGTTCAAGATCATATGTTGAAAGGTCAAGGTCACAGCTTCAAAAAAGACTTAAAATGCTAATTATCTTGTAAACTATGAACTTTTTGTATAGGCATGTATATTAGAATATTGTAGGTATTGTGACAAAGATCATTTGATATATGATACAAGGTCATATGTTGAAAGGTCAAGGTCACAGCTGCAAAAGCAGACTTAAATTGCTAATTATCTTGAAAACTATAAACTTTTTGTATGGGCATGTATATTAGAATATTGTAGGTATTGACATGACAATCATTTTTATGTATGGCTCAATGTTATATGTTGAAAGGTCAAGGTCACAGCTGCAAAAAAAAGGCTTAAATTGCTTATTATCTTGAAAACAATATTGAGTGCGGAAGGTCCTTAGGTGGTATAGATTCAAAATTGTATCTGACATGTCTGTCAGAAATCCAAGATGGCTGCCATTACTATTAATAGCAAAAATAAAAAAATGGCCATTTTGGGTTGATTTTTGTACTGATTTTGTTGAAATTTGAAACATAGAAAAATAGATGTCGGGGGATAAAACATATATAACAGGTTTTTCCTTACGATTTTTCGTTTGTGTAATAATTACGTAATATGCAAATAAGGTTTATTTTTAGCCATAATCTTTGAAAATCTTCTTCTCTTAAAGTACGTGGCCAATTGAAAGGATATGGAAGTGTGGAAGGTCCTTGGGTGGTATAGATTCAAAATTGTATCCAACATTTCTGTCGGAAATCCAAGATGGCCGCCGTTACTTTAAAGTAGCAAAAATCGAAAAATGGCCATTATGGGTTTATTTACATATATATACTGATTTTGTTGAAATTTATAACATAGAAACTAGATGTTGGGGATAAAACATATGTAATGGGTTTTTCTGTACAATTTTCCATTTTTGCAATAATTATGTAACATGCAAATAAGATTTATTTCAGCCTAAATCTTCTGAAAGTACATGGCCAATTGAAAGAAATTTTATGATTCATAGCGCTTGAAATAATAGAAAATAAGGATATTGCTAGTGAGTTTGTTTACATTTTATTGATTGAATATATTTAAAAAGAAAAAGCAAAGAACAAATAAGGATGTGCCAGGTGAGCGATACAGGCCCTATTGGGCCTCTTGTTGTGTTAACCCATTCTTTTGGGTATATACACATATTACTTTTTTGTCATGTGACATTTTGTTTAAACTCACTTGTATAAAATTTAAATTTAACAATTGTAGTTTTTTTGTATGGATATTATGTATTTAATATAAGATCAGTGTAACTTCCGTAAATTATTTTGTTGTTACTTGAACTGGGAGGAATTGCTGATCTCATAATGCCAAAATATGTCACTAGTTATCTCCCTTAGATTTGTTGTCTCTGTTAGTTTAGTTTAGAACCATGTAATTTATGTTTTGATCAAAACAGACATTACTACCACTGGTTTGATTAGAGACATTATTTTAATTTGCAAAGTAGTTACATTTTTTGAGAGGTTACATATATTTGATCCTTCTCTTATGGTGTCTTAGGCTTTGACTTTCCTTGTTTCTCACAGCACACATTACATCTGTTTAAAACTTGTGTCAAAACATAAAATGAGGCCATGTAAGTAAGTAAAAGTTCAGTAAAGGCCAAAGACATACAAATAGGTCATTTCTAACTTTATCACACAGACAGACATGCTCATCTGTCAGTTTAGATGTCTTTATAAATTAGATATTAAATGCATATTGACACACACTAGTTTCTGTTTACATGTAGGTCAGCTACCTGTTGTATATTTTGTCAGACAGATTAACATATATACATGATCATGAAATATATATATGTCTATAACAAAAGATGGATATATCTAATTTCCCTTTTAATGTCTTGTTATTGTTAAAAATATTTTGAATAAACACTACATGAATTTTATGCTTTTAATCTATGACCTGTCAGGATTTATATTTTAAATTTTATACCTCATTTTAACCTTTAACCAGTCAAAATGAATATAAATGAAGTTAAATTCTCTTCTCAACCTTTTCAATATTTTACTCAATCAGCTGCTTAACATTACAAGAATTATAAATTTTAAATTGTGACTGGTAAAAATTTACATATATTTATTATTTTATCCTACATCTGTTTAAAATTAACATTTTTAAATTTTTACTAATTTACATATCCATGTCATCTTCTCAGGTACTTGGTGACATCGGTACTTAGCAGTGAGATATATATATACCTGGCTATATAAAATTATTTTATTACTTATATTATAAGTAGCAGATTCAGTGTGTACCAGTCTTCTTATCATGTATTTATTATCAGAACATAATATGTCCAAGCATCGGCTGATAAAATATCAACACATCACCAAAGTATTCAAACATTCTCATAACCCAGTCATCCTGTGGTGAGTTAAAAAATCTTCATTAAATTGCAATGCAGAAATATGTTTTTAAGATTTTGCATTTTTACAATACAGTTAGTTTTGTTTGATGGTTAAATGTTGTTTTACATTACATCAGCATTTTTTTAGCTATTTAGGATTAGGGTTATTTCTGTTTGTTATTTCTTCTTTTGGCTGAAATTTGTTCCTTAAAACAATTTGTTACTCTTTCTAATTGAATTTGACTCCTGCATGCAATGACTTTTAAAAAGGAAGCAGATTGACTCATGAGATCTGGAAGGTCAAGGGTCAAATGTGGTATTTTATATTTGTATACAGAATCTAATATAGTTTATTTAAAGTGTTCTTTTTATTGCTTTTTTTAAATTCTCTCCTATAAAACTGTTGGCCGAGCGGTCTAAAGTGAGGAAGCATAGATCACAGTGCCTCTAACTGCCTAGTTTTGAATTCCACTCTCCTATAAGACTGTTGGCCAAGGGTCTAAAGTGAAGAGGTATGGATCACAGTGCCTCTAACTGCCTAGTTTTGAATTCCACTCTCCTATAAGACTGTTGGCCAAGGGTCTAAAGTGAAGAGGTATGGATCACAGTGCCTCTAACTGCCTAGTTTTGAATTCCACTCTCCTATAAGACTGTTGGCCAAAGGTCTAAAGTGAGGAGGTATGGATCACAGTGCCTCTAACTGCCTAGTTTTGAATTCCACTCTCCTATAAGACTGTTGGCCAAGGGTCTGAAGTGAGAAGGTATGGATCACAGTGCCTCTAACTGCCTAGTTTTGAATTCCACTCTCCTATAAGACTGTTGGCCAAGGGTCTAAAGTGAGGAGGTATGGATCACAGTGCCTCTAACTGCCTAGTTTTGAATTCCACTCTCCTATAAGACTGTTGGCCAAGGGTCTAAAGTGAGAAGGTATGGATCACAGTGCCTCTAACTGCCTAGTTTTGAATTCCACTCTCCTATAAGACTGTTAGCCAAGGGTCTAAAGTGAGAAGGTATGGATCACAGTGCCTCTAACTGCCTAGTTTTGAATTCCACTCTCCTATAAGACTGTTGGCCAAGGGTCTAAAGTGAGAAGGTATGGATCACAGTGCCTCTAACTGCCTAGTTTTGAATTCCACTCTCCTATAAGACTGTTGGCCAAGGGTCTAAAGTGAGAAGGTATGGATCACAGTGCCTCTAACTGCCTAGTTTTGAATTCCACTCTCCTATAAGACTGTTGGCCAAGGGTCTAAAGTGAGGAGATATAGATCACAGTGCCTCTAACTGCCTAGTTTTGAATTCCACTATAGTTACATTATGACTAACCATAATAATTTTGAAGGAGGGTTGTTGCTTGTATTTGTATGGTACATTGTTTATTGGTAGACTAGATGTGGAGACTATTTAAGCTAGTTAAGAGTCTGTAATATTGTTTTAATTGGTTTTTATTTGCTCCTGATGATTTTATACACACACCTGACAGAAGGCAAATGGTTTAGTATTTTATCCTCTCTAGATACATTTATATCATTATTTATATTTTGTGAAGTGGAAATATAAATTACATAAACCTTGCATGTATAAAGACAATTAGGTTCTGTCAGTGTTTGTCGAGTCCGTTTCCATTAAAGCAATTCTTAGTTTTAGGAGGATTATTATTTACCATAATTGTAGAGTATCCCCTCTGTAATAACTTTTCCACAATTAAATACAATTAAATACTGCCTTAATAATAATGGATATTCCTTTGATGAAATTTCTCCAGATATCATACGTGATTTGTTAAATGTTTTATATATGAATTGAGTATGTATAGATATTCATTGATTATAGAAAGCAACCAATTCTCCATTTCTTTATTATTATTATTATTATTACATGTATTATTAATATGTAAATTCCTGTTCTATCTCTGTAAGTTATTATTTATTTGATTAAGTTGATCTGTTTATTATTATGGCTTTTGCCTTTCTTGATGTTTTTGCTTGGTTATGCTTGTTAGGCATCTTGGATATTTTTGTTAGTATATCTTTGAAGTATTATCATGTATGCCTTGGCATCTCAGATGTTTTTATTTGTATATCATCTTGTAATATATATAATAAAAACATGTCTACTGATATGCATTACCGTAATTAGCAACATATCATTTAGCCTTGAATCTATAGAGTCTGAAAATGTCTAAATCATAAACTTTCCAAATTTTGGTATTGTTTCATGATTTAGATTGGATTTTGGCTATTTGGGGATCTATTTTCTCTTCACTGTAAATGGATTCTTTTTGAACTACATGTATATTTTAAATGTCGACTTAGGAATTATGTGAAAGCTAGATTGCTGTTTAGCAGATTTTTGCATTAAATTATGTTATGTGCATAAATAATATAATAAAGCTTATTGCTTTAGGGATAATACATATATATGTATATGGCAGCTGTCAAACATTTAACAATTTGATAGATAACATATTATCTAATTAATTAGTATGGTCAGATTGAGAAATATATTTTGATAGGGTTATTAAAAGTTCATTAAAATTTTTGTATATAATTAGAATGTTTAAACTTATTTCAAGTTTAAAACTGTGAACATAGACCACCTGCTCATAAAAACCATATTCACAAGTTGTATTATTTGAGTTGGGTGAAATCTGTCCACCTATATCAATATGCAGAAAAAAAAACTACCTATGACAAGCAAATTGACAAATTTATCAAGCTAGGGTTTGCCAGAAGAATTTTTTTTTTAATGTAGTTGATGAAAGTTCAGATGCTGTAATTAAATCACTCAATTCCTGAGGACCTTGGGAAGTAAAATACAATTCTGTCAGAACTAGGGTTCAATTTATGGTTACGACATTAATTTTTTTAAACACTTGTTTAATGAATCTGAGCTAGTTCTTCAGTCAATGTGATGTTCAGAATGGACAGGTTCATTGTACAGGACAAAAATTGACAGATAACAGTATAATTGGAAGTTCATTTATCCAAGTAAATTTCCTGAATCATCCATCAATTCTGAGAAAATTAAAACGTTAACAAAACAAAAACAAGACTAGTACTAATATATATACATGTAGTAAGTTTTCATTAAGGATTGATGATTTATACACAGTCTTTAACTTGTTTTTATACCGATTATGAATATTTTATGTCTTGATTTAAGTACATTTTGTACTGGGTTGTGCCAGGTTTAAAATGAAAGATGAATGAGGTCTATTTTATATATGTGAACAAAAGTCATTTAACTGTTATTTGTAAATGATAAATTATCCATGAAGTTATTTTGAATTATGATAAATTTATTTCTGAATTATGGTACTTGTACCATATGTGGTGTTTTAGACTATATCTCTATAAATGAATGTCATTTGTTTTAATTCCGAAGATATATAATAATTTCTTTAAACATTGGTCTCTCTCATTGGAGGGGGAGGTTGGGGGGGGGGGGGGGGGGGCTCAGTGTCAGAGTTGTCTTAAGCCCTGGTTATGAATTATAGTGCCTCTTGAACCTAGTGACCCAATCACACTCAGGCAGACATTTGTAGAGGTTTCTCTATTAGTCTGTTTTTTTTACCAATACAGAACTGACTGCTTTGATAGAATTGAAATGCAATTAGTCTGATATTGCTTTGATTGTATTGTTTACATAGGACTGACCTGATGGCATTGTTTACATAGGACTGCCCTGATGACATTGTGTACATAGGACTAGCCTGATGGCATTGTGTACTAAGGACTGCCCTGATGGCATTGTGTACTTAGGACTGACCTGGTGGCATTGTGTACATAGGACTGACCTGATGGCATTGTGTACATAGGTGACTGACCTGATGGCATTGTGTACATAGGACTGCCCTGATGGTATTGTGTACTTAGGACTGACCTGATGGCACTGTGTACTTAGGACTGCCTGGATGGCATTGTGTACATAGGAGTAGCCTGATGGCATTGTGTACTAAGGACTGCCCTGATGGCATTGTGTACATAGGACTGAACCTCATGGCATTGTGTACTTTGTGTACAAAGGTGACTGACCTGATGGCATTGTGTACATAGGACTGACCTGATGGCATTGTGTACATAGGACTGCCCAGATGGTATTGTGTACTTAGGACTGACCTGGTGGCATTGTGTACTTAGGACTGCCTGGATGGCATTGTGTACTTTGTGTACTTAGGTCACCTCCCTGATGGTATTGTGTATTTGGGAATGTCCTGATGGTATTGTGTACTTAGAATTGCCCTAATGGTATTGTGTACTTGGTATTGCCCTGATGGTATTGTGTACTTAGGACTGTGCTGATGTCTTCGAAAAGAAATGATATTTGTCACTTTTGAGGTCATAAAATTATTTATTTGTACTTTAATTTACTGTAAACTTACTAATTTTAGCATGTACATATTTTAGCGCAATTTGCATTCTCAACTAATTAACACACCACTAAAATTAGTATGTTGTATCATAGCATTTAACTTTTCTAAACCAGGACTTTAATTATCAGTATGGATAATGATTGTTGGTCATTTTAAAATTTTCATTTTTACAGACATTATATTTTCATGAAAGTACATGTATTTCTAAACAAGAATAAGTGGTATTTGCTGGCCATTTTCTGAATCTTTTCTTATACAGACATTATCTATTTTCAAGAAAGTACATATTGTATTTCTAAACCAGAATTAATTATTTGCTGGCCATTTTCTGAATATTTCCTCATACAGACATTATCTATTTTCAAGAGAGTACATGTTGTATTCGGATTTACAAATCCCATATTGTTTAACAGTATATATATATGTGCATGTAGATATAAGCTTGTTTAAGTACTTATGGAATATGTAGTAAAACTGAAGATCATCTTTGTTATTTACATATATAATGACTATAATTACCCCAGAAATTGACTCTCGGTTCATGTAAAGTTAGTATGATTGACATCACTTAATTCTGATTTGAACAATAATGTATATTTTTGCATGATTTTGTAATTGAAATGTCAATTTGTTTTATTAGATATGTTTTCTTTTAAATTGGATAATTAGTATGATATACATGTATATCTATATGTACATGATTGTGGAGATCAATATTTAAACATCTTGAACGCAAGATACAGGAGAGAGAGAGAGAGAGGAGAGAGAGAGAGAGAGAGAGAGAGAGAGAGAGAGAGAGAGAGAGAGAGAGAAATTGGTACTGCAATTAAATCTATATCGATGGATATTATACATGGATTACAGTAACTCTAATTTAAAATGCAGTGAATTTTGGTTATAATATATTTTGACAATTAATTGGTATTAGAGGTCTTGGTAGCTGAGAGGTCTACAGCAAGCACTTCAGTAACAAATCACAGTATTTCTCATCACAAAGGTTTAAATCTCAATCAGTGCAGCATCAGTATGGGAAAACTTGTTTATTAGTTTGTGGAAGATCGATGGTTTTCTTTAAGTACTCCAGTTTTTCCATTCTTGAACTGACCACAATAAATATAGACTTTCAATATAAGTGAAAGAATTTTGACTGAGGGTGTTAAATATCATTTCTCCTCTCCTGACTCCACTCCAAAAAATGTATAACTTAAGAAGCTGTTATATCAAAACTGTGAAATATGATTACATCTAATGATAGTGTCTGCTAACAAACACGACAGATTTCTGTATTCCCTGAATAAATGGTTACATAGAAAAATATGTGATGGATTTTGGATTCGCTTGTAGGAAATAGGTTTGGGATTACAATGGACAGATGATGCATTTCCTAATCAATATTGATATTAAGATGTGTGTAATAGCCAATGTGTATTGGGGATATAATTGTCACATTCTGCCTGGCTGATACCCTCTATAGGCCAGATATATCTAAATATGAGTAGACAGAAACTATTTATTAGTTGTGTAATTACACTATAACTGAACTGAAGGTAAATATCATTAGTTTACTGTAATAAGTTTTGTTTCATTTTGGTAAGAGTGTTGATTTGTCGCTTGTCAATATCGGTAGTCAGTCTACTTATACAAGTAAACATTATTGGAATATTAATAACATCGAGGCCAAATCCAGAATAATTCCGGGATAATAAGGTCAGTTCTTGTTCTATTTTTTCAGATACCATTAGAAATTTTTTTTCATGTTAGTTTCATTTTAAGGTAATTTTGAAATTTTTTTACTTATAGAAAAATTGTAATTGTGACCTTTTTTTTTTTTTTTTTTTTTGGTTAGAATTTTTGCACATCATTTTAAGCATTAGATTGTATGCAGCTGCATAAACATGTATCTCAGTACAGCTTTGTGTTACATTTTAATGCATCATAATTGTTGCTGATTTTGATGTTAGATGTTATGTGGAGTTGTTATACAGTTTTTGTTTTTTGTTTATTTATGTATGGTATGTATCGTTTTAAAGTTGATCTAAACCAAAGAAAAAGGGGAAAAATATTTTTAAAAAATATTTAATATAGCATGGTAGATAAGAGCTTATAATTAACTGGATTGAATTATATTTTTGCAACAAAACATCAAGAAAAAATTGTTTATTAATAATTAATAATCATATTAATTGTGTACCAAATGTAGCAGTTATGGTATCCTGAAATTCTGAATTTTGATATTTAATGGGTTCATGTACATGTATATACATGTGTGTGTATGTATATATATACATATATATATATATATATATATATATATATATATATATATATATATATATATATATATATATATATATATATACATGGATGATACATAAATTTAGAAGGGCTTAATTAATACATGTATTAACCAAAAAAAAAAAAAAAAAAAATAGACTTGGCCATATAATTGTATTAATACATTCTGTGTGGAAAAAAAAACCCATAATATTGATCCAAAACAGCCAAATACAGAACTACAAATAATTCTTGGTTTGTGTTTGTGAGGAGATTGTTTATTTGATTTGATTATAGAATAGTTTATTTGATTAGAATAATTTAAAATTTTCATTGTGCACTTACTATTTTCTACATGAAAATATCTATATACAGTATATGGTTATCATATTATCTTGAGAGATTTCAGTTAAAACATTTTTAAAGTTGCACTTAATTGAAATGCCTGAATTATTATTGATATTTTCTGTTACACATTTATCAGGTTATTATTTTTTTTTCTCCCCTTTCAAATCATTTGAATTAAGTTTTTGAGATTGTTTTACAAAAATAATCAATTTTGTGATGCATTGTGTGGGCCCCTTTTCCTCAGTAATCTAGCTTGGTTGTAAAAAAAAACTGGCACAATTTCAATTGCTGTTGGTTCCACTTTAGTTGACTACAACAAGAATTTTTTTACCTGTCATAGATCTGTTGTATTTATCTGGCACATAACTGGCATGTTTTCTTACACTCTAAAAGCTGCCAGCAATGTGCATTAGTACATTAAGCTGATAGAGAGACTGGAAGGTATCTAATTGTAGACAGGTTCTTCTCCCTGCCAACTTAAAAAGATATAGATGCATTTTACTCAAACTTGGTACAATTTTACACTAACATGAGACAATGTTTTGCATACAAACTTTAAGCATGTTAAGGTCAAGTCAGAATGTCAAATCTTAGATTTGACCCCAGTAAGCTATGTTGAGGAAGGGCGATATGTCTTTCGAGAGACTGCAGATTTAGCCCCTGTTAGCTATGCCAAGGAAGTATGATTGACCTTTCAGTAGTCTCTATGGATTTGGCTCCTGTAAGCTATGTTGAGGAACATGGATGTGTCTTTCAAGAGACTGCTCTAGTTAAATTCTAAATATACACAGGTAACATAGGGTTCAATCTATGGTCTTATATTACATGTCTATTTACTACCTTACAATTACTATCAGTATTATCTCATTATGATATCTCTTTCTTGATTGGCAGGTGATCATATATAATTGACAGGTGGGAAATATAAATATTGTGTAAAATGACCCCATAAACTACACATATAGTAACAGTTTAGTAGCAAAAACAACTTGTTGATGTGTGTATACATAATAATAGTAGCAATCCCACAGTAGAAAAACAACCTATGTTATTTATAATATTGTCATAATATTGTCATTAAGGACTGTATAACTTGGTGTAAAAGACAAAACATTTAGTTGTCGGTCAAAAAGGATCGAGCACAATGGCAAATCTAAAAATCTGGAAAAAAATTTGTGAATTGATAAGGAGGTATATTGTCTGCTGGTATCATTAACTGATAAAGATAATGTTGGATTGGTTTTTTTTTTGTTTTTGTTTTTTGTTTTTTGTTTTTTGTTTTTTTGTTTTTGTTTTGTTTTGTTTTTTTTTTTTTTTTTTGTAATTATAAGCTGAAATCTATGGTCTTTAATATCAAGCCTTATTATGTCTCACTTGCATGTTTTTCACATATTTGATGCATATTTTGCAAGGTATTTTGGTAATGGGTTTTCTTTTGGAATTACAAGATTTAAAAAAAAAAGCATACTCTCTTACAGAAAGAAGAAATGTTGCTTAATTTTCCTTTTAAGAAAGTTATATAGGTAGTTTTAGTAAAAGTGCACAATAGAGACCTGTAAAGAGACATTGTCAAATGAGCACAAAACGTTAGCAGTTTTTAAAATATTTCTGTTTTTTGTTAAAATTGATGACAATATTTACTTTTCTTGTTTGTACTTTCAGTCCAGATGATTTGAGTAATGACAATGTGCCGATAGAACTACGACAAAGATCTCATAGAGGAGAATTACGACATGCTATATCAGAGGTTCTTCCTGATTCGCCAAGCAGGAGGCGAAGTCAAACCATGGCTAATGCTAAAGAACATGCTTATAGTAGGCTTCAGGAGGAGCTAAACAAAGCACAGGAGGTAACATTACATATTTAAGAACATAGTCATGGATGGCCTAGTTAACAGAGCAGTTCGAGTCATCAGAAGGGAGGGGGGTCTTGTGTTTACCCACTTGCTTGAGGATCTTGGGGCAGAGTGATCATAAGCACCAGATTATTGATTACAGTGCCTCTTACAACCTAGTTTCAAATCCTAAAATGAAAAAAAAAATCTCTCTGAGTTCTTTTACTCCTTGCTAGGTCTATTGTATGCCTTACCAGAAGAGCTGATTGAAGTGAACAAGGTAAAAAATCCCCAAGTGTCAAAAATTTGGATCAATATGTTAGTTAAACTCTGTGCTTCAATTTGAAATTATTTATACTTCTTCTGTAACTAACTTAAAGTTAGTAAGATTGACAAATAGTTCTTGTGTTTGGTTTGTTGCTTGGCCATATCCAGATGTGAGAAATAAGTAGCAATTACTCATTACTTCGGACTGCATTAAGAAGTATAGATTGATTAATAACTTCATATGAATATTTAGAAATGCAATGAGACAAAGATTCATAGCTGCAAAACAAATGAATAACTTAGTAAGAGGCGTAAAATGTATACATGTATCTTGCAAATTTGTCACCAAAATTATTTTGGAAATACCCTGTTATTGAATTTCTAAATTCTGTTGTATCATACTGCAATACAAACACAACATAAATGTACATGCTCGTTTTTAGCTCAACTGGCTAAAGCCAGATGAGCTTATGGCATGATGCGCGCGTGCGTGCGTGCGTGCGTGCGTGCGTGCGTCCGTTAACAGCAAAAACTCAGAAACTACTGGGCCAATTTTAGCAAAACTTTGCAGGAATGATCCCTAGAAGGAGTAGATGAAAATTTGTACAATTGGTTTCCATGGCAACCAAAAGTAGGTCACAGCGACCTAGAATGTAAAAAACCTAAAATAAGTTTCTTCTCTGAAACCATAGGTTATATTCAAAATCTGATGTGATATTTAGCTTCTAGACACCCTTAAACATGTAGGTTGTACATTTCGTGAAATTCTGTCAAAAACTAGGTTACGCGTTTTTAACGTTTTTCTGTCATACTTCGTAAAAAGTGAAAATAAGGCTTATAATGAGATATCAACTTTGAAAATCTTCTTCTCTGAAACCATGAAGCCTTAAGCTTTCATATTTGGCAGTTAATATCAGCTTGAGCCCCTTTACCAAGTTTGTACAAATGGTGGCCCTCGGTCTATTTTTGGTCCCACCCCAGGGGTCCATATATCTGCATATGCATATATGGCTTATAATGGAAAATCAACTTTGAAAATCTTCTTCTCTAAAACCATGAAGCCTTAAGCTTTCATATTTGGCAGTTAATATCAGCTTGAGCCCCTTTACCAAGTTTGTACAAACGGTGGCCCCCGGTCTATTTTTGGCCCCACCTCAGGGGTCCATATATCTGCATATGCATATATGGCTTATAATTGAAAATCAACTTTGAAAATCTTCTTCTCTAAAACCATGAAGCCTTAAGCTTTCATATTTGGCAGTTAATATCAGCTTGAGCCCCTTTACCAAGTTTGTACAAATGGTGGCCCCCGGTCAATTTTTGGCCCCACCCCAGGGGTCCATATATCTGCATATGCATATATGGCTTATAATTGAAAATCAACTTTGAAAATCTTCTTCTCTGAAACCATGAAGCCTTAAGCTTTCATATTTGGCAGTTAATATCAGCTTGAGCCCCTTTACCAAGTTTGTACAAACGGTGGCCCCCGGTCTATTTTTGGCCCCACCTCAGGGGTCCATATATCTGCATATGCATATATGGCTTATAATGGAAAATCAACTTTGAAAATCTTCTTCTCTAAAACCATGAAGCCTTAAGCTTTCATATTTGGCAGTTAATATCAGCTTGAGCCCCTTTACCAAGTTTGTACAAATGGTGGCCCCCGGTCTATTTTTGGCCCCACCCCAGGGGTCCATATATCTGCATATGCATATATGGCTTATAATTGAAAATCAACTTTGAAAATCTTCTTCTCTGAAACCATGAAGCCTTAAGCTTTCATATTTGGCAGTTAATATCAGCTTGAGCCCCTTTACCAAGTTTGTACAAATGGTGGCCCCCGGTCTACTTTTGGCCTAACCCCAGGGGTCCATATATCTGCATATGCATATATGGCTTATAATGGAAAATCAACTTTGAAAATCTTCTTCTCTAAAACCATGAAGCCTTAAGCTTTCATATTTGGCAGTTAATATCAGCTTGAGCCCCTTTACCAAGTTTGTACAAATGGTGGCCCCCGGTCTATTTTTGGCCCCACCCCAGGGGTCCATATATCTGCATATGCATATATGGCTTATAATTGAAAATCAACTTTGAAAATCTTCTTCTCTGAAACCATGAAGCCTTAAGCTTTCATATTTGGCAGTTAATATCAGCTTGAGCCCCTTTACCAAGTTTGTACAAATGGTGACCCTGGGTCCATGTTCGGCTCCACCCCAGAGGTCCATATATCTGCATATGCATATATGGCTTATAGTGAGATATCAACTTTGAAAATCTTCTTCTCTGAAACCATGAAGCCTTAAGCTTTCATATTTGGCAGTTAATATCAGCTTGAGCCCCTTTACCAAGTTTGTACAAATGGTGGCCCTCGGTCCATTTTTGGCCCCACCCCAGGGGTCCATATATCTGCATATGTATATATTGGAAATCAAATTTAAAAATTTTTTTCTCTGAAACTGTTAGGCATAATGCTTTTATATTTGGCTTTTAACATTAGCTCAAGTCCCTTTACCAGGTTTGTACAAATGGTGGCCCCCGGTCCATTTTTGGTCCCACCAAGGGGCACATATATCTACATATACTTATATGGGAAGTCAAATTTCAAAATATTCTTCTCTGAAACTGTAAGGCCTACAGCTTTTATATTTAGCATTTAACGTCAGCTCAAGTCCTTGTACCGAGTTTATATAAATGAAGGCACAAGAACCATTTTTGTCAGTTGAGCTCCACAGGCCCTTTTGGGCCTCTTGTTCACATTATACTCCAGTAAACTACGCAACCATAGCAACGCTAAACATGAATGGCATGACTTATGACTCATTCCATTTCATTGGCTGAAATTGTTTGTTGACGGTTGTTTCAATGCTGAGGAAATTTAATTTCAATTATAAAAAATGAAGAAAAAAGAGACAAAACTTTGTTTTTTGTTTTAGTTTAAGTGTTTAAATTATAAGGAATAACTTGTGTTTTTCCATAAATGACATGTAATTGTTTACCCTCATAGAAAGTGTTCATTTTTTGTGAAATTTTCTATATTTACAGGAACTGAAATTAAAAGATGAAGAGTGTGAAAAATTGTGTAAAGTTAGAGATCAGATGGGTGAGGAACTGGAGGACTTGACAGCTAGTTTATTCGAGGTACATATCAATACAATGTATTTTATTTTTATATAAGACACAGGTTTTACAAGAAAGCAATTACCTTATGTACAATGTAAAGGTGTCATCAGTAAAATTTAAGCCTTTGAATCATATGGTCATGATGGAGTCCCTACACCTTGCTTTTGGCATGTTTGCTTGTTGAATTCTGTATATTTATCATTTTTCAGGGCTTTTAAATCATGTGTATATATAATTGGGGGCAAATTCTTTATATTATTACCAGTTTTGATCAGATGACCTTGACTTTCGACCAAATAGAGTCTTTAAGCTATTTTATTTAAAACACATGTTTGTTATTGAATGTCAATATCTTGATGATAATTTTTACATAACTTTTTATTATATTTTATTCAGGAAGCCAATAACATGGTTCAAGAAGCTAATATAAAACGGATGCATTCAGAAAAGTTATTGACAGAAGCTAATCAGCAGGTAAGTTATAATAATAATGTGTGTATGTGTATATATATATATTTAATATATATATATATATATATATATATATATATATATATATATATATATATATATATAGGAGACATTCTGAGAGTGAAAATAATTTTTTCATTGATATTGTCTTAAAATTACTAATCAGATATAGTTTTGGCTTGTCATTTAACCTGATTAATTTGTAACAAAAAAATAATAACTTTCATTATATAGTACTTTAGAACATCTTAAAACTTTCATGTATTATTTTTAGCTCACCTGAGCACAAAGTGCTCAAGTGAGCTATTGTGATGGGTCATTGTCCGTCATTTATCAACTTTTGATTGTTAACACTCCTGAGGCTACAATTTGGGTGCAATCTTAATGAAACTTGCTCAGAATGATCCTCTTGACAAAAGCTAGCTCAAGTTTGTGTTGGGTCAATAAGTAGGTCACTAGGTCACATAATAGAAAAACCTTGTTAACACTCCTGAGGCACCAATTTTGGTCCAATCTTTATTTAACTTATTCAGAATGAACCTCTTAACAAAAGCTAGCTTAAGTTTATATATGCGCCATGTTTGGCCAAAAAGTAGGTCACTAGGTCAAATTGTAGAAAACCTTCTTAACACTCTTGAGGCCACAATTTTAGTCCAATCTTCATCAAACTTAGTCAGAATGATCCTCTTGACAAAAGCTAGCTTAAGTTCATATATGGGCCATGTTTGGCCAAAAAGTAGGTCACTAGGTCAAATTGTAGAAAACCTTTTTAACACTCTTGAGGCCACAATTTAGTCCAATCTTCATCAAACTTAGTCAGAATGATCCTCTTGACTAAAGCTAGGTCAGGTTTCTATATGGGCCATGTTGGGTCAATAAGTAGGTCACTAGGTCAAATGGTAGAAAAACCTTGTTAACACTCTGAAGGCCCCAATTTTAGTCCAATCTTCATCAAACTTAGTCAGAATGATCCTCTTGACAAATGCTAGGTCAAGTATGTATATGGGCCATGTTGAGTCAGAAAGTAGGTCACTAGGTCAAATTGTAGAAAAACCTTGTTAACACTCTTGAGGCCACAATTTTAGTCCAGTCTTCATCAAACTAAGTCAGAATGATCCTCTTGACAAAAGCTAGCTTAATTTTGTATATTGGCCATTTTGGGTCATTAAGTAGGTCACACTAGGCCAGATAATAGAAAAACCATGTGAACACTCCTGAGGCCTGAATTAAAGTCCAATCATCATCAAACTTGGTCAGAATGATCCTCTTGACAAAGGCTAGCTAGAGTTTGTATAAGGGCCATGTTTGGTCAATAAGTAGGTTACTAGGTTAAATTATATAAAGGCTCAATTTTAGACTAATCTTCATCAAAATTGGTCAGAATGATCCTCCTAAAAAAGCTAGCTCAAGTTTGTATGTGGGTCATGCTGGGTCAATAAGTAGGTCACTAGCTCAAAATGGAATCTTTTAACCTTAGAAGCAAGAATAAGCACCTGGTTGGTCATTAGATATATAAGCCAAAACAAATAGTGATTTATATTATCACCTTTTGATGGAAAAAACAAAGATAGAACCTATCGCTAATTTGCAAACTCTTGGTTAATTTTACTGAACAAAAGTTTGATAATAGTTTGATCTATATTATATTGTCATGCCCAAAGCTGTCTTCTTTGTCTGTCCAAAAGAAAATCTGACATGACCAAAAGTCTTATTAAGCAGTTAGTCCTTACATAGATTCAAGTTGGACACAGAATAGCGATACACTTAATGACTTATAAAAAAATTAGTAACATTGATAAATTAATTTCGAAATCATGGTAGGCATGGCACTGAAAAATAACCCTTCACTATTCACTGCCACCAGCACTTTGTAAAAGCATATATAAATTTCTCTCTTTTCACCTTTAGCTAGTGATATTTTGTTATCTTCACAGGGAAGTAAAACAGGTTCATACAGTTATACTTTAGAAGATTGCTGTACAGAAAAGGGATTTTAAAATAGATTTGACTTTATTTTTAGGTTGAGGTATTACAAGCGGAAGTTCATGCATTAAAACAACTTGTTCTGACATCAACACCTAGCTCACCTAACAAGCACCTTAATCCACAAATAGATAATAGTCCCAGACCTGAGTCTCCGAAAAAAGAGAAAGAAAAAAGCAGCAAACCATTTTGGAAAACTCATCGGAGATCTACAAGTCATCACCAGTTTACCAAAGAATCAAGAGAACAAATTGAAGAACAACAGGAGGCTAAAAAAGATAGATGTAAAGAGGTATGAGGTAGCATTCAATCTAAAAAGGATCCTTGCGCCATTGGCTACTTAATGATAATTTTGTCCAATAAATGCAATGCCTTTGGGCTAGTGATGTCGCGATTATCGCCGATGATAGATTGTCGGTCGTTGTCAGGGCAGCGATCCTAATAATCGATCACAAGATAAATAATCCATCATCGCCAACGTCGGCGAGTAGTTTCGGGATTGTAGTAAAGTCCGTTTTCTTTCTGGTTCTTGCTACTAAAAACAACAATGGCGGACGAGGATCGGATGATATATTGTATCCAGACACTTTTTACACAGTGCGATGCTTTCGCCACAATCAGTCTATCAGGGCAAGGAGCTATCTGGCCTTTAACTTAATCACAAAGCAAGAAAACTTGGCTTTTACAATTAAAGTATTTATATTCAGCCTTATTTGTTTCTGAATACTGTATTTATATTCAGCTTTATTTGTTTCTGAATACTGATGTACAGTTACTAAGTAATTCCGATTATTATCGATTAATTGATCGATTATGCCTCTCCGATTATCGATTGTGATTTTTTGTCCGATTTGACATCACTACTTTGGACCAACCTTGTCCCTTTTTTTAGCACAATTGGCAATAGCCAGCTGAGCTTATGGCATGGCGAGGCGTGCGTGCGTCTGTGCGTAAACTTTAATCTTTTCCTCTGAAACTACTGCAAACATTTTAACCAAATTTGGTGTGCAAGGTCCCTAGGTTGTGCAAGGTCCCTAGGTGATGCAGATTAAAGTTTGCACAAATCAACTTCCTGCGGCATCCAAGATGGTCACCATTACCATAAATAGCAAAAAGTGGTAAATGGCTGATACACGTTTATTTATCAACAGATTTAGTTCAATTTGGTATGTAGAAAGTAGATGCATAGCCATTTAACATATGTAACAGGGTTTTTCAGAAACATTTTTTATTGGGTCGCTATTAGCAGAATATTCAAATAAGGTGCTATATTTAGCCAGTTCTTTGAAAAACTTCTCCTCAGAAACAAGTAGACCTATTTGAACCCAATTTGGTGTGCAAGGTCCCTAGGTGATGCAGATTAAAGTTTGCACAAATCAACTTCCTGTGGCATCCAAGATGGCCGCCATTACTATAAATAGCAAAAAGTGATAAATGACTGATACAAGTTTTTTTATCAACCGATTTAGTTCCAATTTGGTATATGGAAAGTAGATACATAGCCATTTAACATATATAATTAATTTTCAGAAACATTTTTTATTGGGTCACTATTAGCAGAATATTCAAATAAGGTGCTATATTAAGCCAATTCTTTGAAAATCTTCTTCTCAGAAACTACTGGACCTATTTGAACCTAATTTGGTGTGCAAGGTCTCTAGGTGATGCAGAATAAAGTTTGCACAAATCAACTTCCTGCGGCATCCAAGATGGCTGCCGTTACTTTAAAAAGCAAAAAGTGATAAATGGCCGATACACATTTATTTATCAACTGATTTAGTTCCAATTTGGTATATAGAAAGTAGATGCATGGCCATTTAACATATATATGAAGGGTTTTACAGAAACATTTTTTATTGGGTCGCTATTAGCAGAATATTCAAATAAGGTGCTATATTTAGCCAGTTCTTTGAAAAACTTCTCCTCAGAAACTACTGGACCTATTTTAACCTAATTTGGTGTGCAAAGTTCCAAGGTAATGCAGATTAAAGTTTGCACAAATCAACTGCCTGCGGCATCCAAGATGGCCGCCATTACTATGAATAGCAAAAAGTGATAAATGGCTGACACATTTATTTATCAACCGATTTAGTTCCAATTTGGTATATAGAAAGTAGATGCATAGCCATTTAACATACAGTCTAACTTGTGTTAGCAGCGACTTGTATAAAGCGACCACTTGTCTATAACGGCTATATCTTATTCCCCCCGATGAATTTTGTTCTTTATTTCACCTCTTTATTGCGGCCACTGTCTTATGCGGCCAGCGGCCACCATTTTTCCAACCCAAACCTTCAACAGAACTGTCTATAGTGGCCATTTGCAATGTTTATGAATCTTTGTCAGTTTACGGAAATTTCTTGAACCAGTCGGCATAAAACAAAAATCCCATAATGCAATTCTGTTTATATGTATCTAAGCGGCCATATTGAGTAAAGCTTACATTGCGATAATACATTGACATTTTTTTTCACATACAATAATATTTAATGTCTTTTTTTCATTTTGCCATAGTAAATGGAATGCATTGACTTTAGAACAAGGAGTAGAATTGTTAAATAAATCTGAAAAGGGGAAATTAAGTACTAGGAAACTTGCGGAAGTTATGGTGTTGGACAAACCCAAATCAATTTAATCAAAACTGTGTATCCGACTATGAAGCAAACGTATCTTGAGAAATAAACCGTGTGTGCCGTTCTACCGCTGACAGACATTTATTTCGTTAGTCTGGAATTTCATGCCAAGATGCGATATCATGTCATTTCAGCACCAGTGTAAAAAGTCATTCGGCACTGAATGATATATTTTTGGCACGGATTTAAATTCAATTCCACACCAACTACGTTTGAATTTGGCACCAGAAAAAAATTAATGGTTATTTTTAATAATGATATGTAAATGGTAAATTTGACAGTAACATATGACACAGATAATCACTGCTCTGATCACTTAACCATGTAATTCATTATCTAACAACTTCCTTTAAAGTCTGAATTAGTGAAGAGTGTGATATGGGTCTGAAGTGACCTAATAATGTTGGTACAGGTGTAATCGTTCTAAGAATAAAAAGATACTATGCATACCCCTATACATAGCAAAAAAAAAAAAAAAAAAAAAAAAAGAGAGAGAGAATAGAACAATCAACCATTTAAACATATTTATGTTACGAGGCCAGCATGGTGCAAAGGATTTGTAAATTCCTGAAGATGTTGAATAAATTATTAAAAATAACATTTAATTTTTTTGGTTCATCCCAAGTTACAGAAGAAACAATTTTATTAATTTGGGTACAGTTTCATTTGGGTACTAAAATGAATAAGAAAGAACGATTCAGATAATAATTTTGATGATCCTTGATATAACTTTTCTATAAAGGCCACCTGTCTATAAAGGCCACTTTGGCTATATCCCTTGAGTGGCCTTTATAGACAGGTTTCACTGTATATAACGGGTTTTTCAGAAACATTTTTTATTGGGTCGCTATTAGCAGAATATTCAAATAAGGTGCTATATTTAGCCAATTCTTTGAAAATCTTCTCCTCAGAAACTACTGGACCTATTTGAACCAAATTTGGTGTGCAAGGTCTCTAGGTGATGCAGATTAAAGATTGCACAAACTGTGGCATCCAAAATTGCCACCGTTATTTTAAATAAAAAAAAGTAATGAATGGGTGATACACATTTATATATCATACAATTTGGTATATAGACAGTAGATGTATAGCCATTTCACATACATATCATTTTTTCCTGAAACATTTTAGCTCAACTGGCAATAGCTAGCGGCATGGCTGTCTGAAATTCACATGCAAATAAAGTGCCAGTTGAGCGATACAGGCCCTTTTGGGCCTCTTGTTTTTTTAAGACTTAGACAAGTCTTGAACTAATCCAGCTTGATCTCTCAAATATATTTTTTAATTGACTTAATACTGATCTTTTCAAATAAAATTCACTATGTTATGAAAATATGGCCCCTGTTTTTTTTAGGTCTAGGCTGAGATGACCTCACCAATATTCATATTTTCATAGACTGGAACTGTTTATCCAAATAAGCCCTTGAAATTATCCAAATTATTATATTCTACTAATTATCTCTTTACATTATATGGGCCTTGGTGACCAATTGGTCTTATTTGCCAACTAACAGGTCTGCACTAATTACCTTCATTTGAATTCCATTCAAACAGATCCTTGTATGGCAAATTATATCAGTTATTTTACTGAAGATCTGTGGATTTCTCCAGGCACACTAGTTTCCAACTTTCCACCTTGGTTCTTGATTAGGATGTAAAACTGTAACTCAGCTGTACTTGCACCCTTTATAGAATGTATAATTATATGTTATATATTTAGAAACAATTATTATAGCAGTTGGTAATGAACTTAGTCCTATCTATTTGTACTTAATTTTGTATATTTTGTATATTTTTCAGATTGATACCACATTTTATGGTGAATTTGTAGAATGGAAGAAGAGTCCAGACCTAACAAAAACTGTACCATTTTTATCAAGAATATTCCATGAAGATATAGATCCATGTTTAAACTTCTCAAATAACCAGGTATTTTTTCATTTATGAAACATTATTTAAAGTGTCTTTGGTCAGTATTAGCTGTATATAGTAATTCAGAGTAAGTAATTAGGGCCTCGCATCAGCTGATGCAGGAGCCCTATAGTAATCACCTTGTCTGTCTGTCCATCTGTCTGTCAGCAGTTGTTGTGGCCTCAACTCTTCATACAGTTTTCCATCGATCTTTTCTGAAACTTGGCACATTTGTAGTATACTCATTGAAGATGTGCGTGTGACTGTTTGAATCTCCTTGGTGAATTTTCCCCAATTTTACCAGATATTGGAATTTTTCACAGTATAATACAACAGGCTTTACTATAGGGTTCATGTTTTGTGTTATTATTAACTCCTCCTAGAGTTCTCAATTGATCTTTCTGAAACTTGACACTTTTGTATTATGAACATTGAAGATGTGCTTGAGTTTGTATACTTATATACGATTATGAACATTGAAGATGTGTGTGAGTTTGTATACTTATATATGATTATGAACATTGAAGATGTGCGTGAGTTTGTATACTTATATATGATTATGAACATTGAAGATGTGCGTGAGTTTGTATACTTATATACGGTTATGAACATTGAAGATGTGCGTGAGTTTGTATACTTATATACGGTTATGAACATTGAAGATGTGCGTGAGTTTGTATACTTATATATGATTATGAACATTGAAGATGTGCGTGAGTTTGTATACTTATATACGATTATGAACTTTGAAGATGTGCGTGAGTTTGTATACTTATATATGATTATGAACATTGAAGATGTGCGTGAGTTTGTATACTTATATATGATTATGAACATTGAAGATGTGTGTGAGTTTGTATACTTATATATGATTATGAACATTGAAGATGTGCGTGAGTTTGTATACTTATATATGATTATGAACATTGAAGATGTGTGTGAGTTTGTATACTTATATATGATTATGAACATTGAAGATGTGCGTGAGTTTGTATACTTATATATGATTACGAACATTGAAGATGTGTGTGAGTTTGTATACTTATATACGATTATGAACATTGAAGATGTGCGTGAGTTTGTATACTTATATATGATTACGAACATTGAAGATGTGTGTGAGTTTGTATACTTATATACGATTATGAACATTGAAGATGTGCGTGAGTTTGTATACTTATATACGGTTATGAACATTGAAGATGTGCGTGAGTTTGTATACTTATATATGATTATGAACATTGAAGATGTGCGTGAGTTTGTATACTTATATACGATTATGAACTTTGAAGATGTGCGTGAGTTTGTATACTTATATATGATTATGAACATTGAAGATGTGCGTGAGTTTGTATACTTATATATGATTATGAACATTGAAGATGTGTGTGAGTTTGTATACTTATATATGATTATGAACATTGAAGATGTGCGTGAGTTTGTATACTTATATATGATTACGAACATTGAAGATGTGTGTGAGTTTGTATACTTATATACGATTATGAACATTGAAGATGTGCGTGAGTTTGTATACTTATATATGATTATGAACATTGAAGATGTCATGAGTTTGTATACTTACATACTAATATCTATACAAGTCTTAAAAATTTCTCCATTTCCTTTAAAAGAAACAGAAAAAAAACTAAGACTACTAGTGGTGCCCTTTTTGACTGATGTCATATTTCTTGTTTAACTTAAGATTCTGTGTTAGATCTTTCTTTACCTATATTTTTAAGTTTAAATAGAGAAATTATAAAATTATATTTCACACACATGTACAAAATTTTCCTATAACATAGAAATGAAATATTAGGATTAAAATTTTTCAAAATCTGGAAATATAAATCAAGGTTGCTCTATGGCTATTTCAAAATGAACTTTTTAATGGTACTGTCAAATAAAAACTTCAAGTAGACTTTACTTATGCTGTTGCATATAGAGGAAATTGCTGTGGCTATAGATAGTATGCCATCTGACATAGCAGCTGCAGGACCACTTGAGTCATTCCGAGCTGAAGTGCATGTCCACCTTAAATTAAGCCAGCACCAACTGTTTTAATCCTGTTTTTAACCTTTTTATATTTTTATCCTGCTGTTGTCAATCATGTGCATTAAGTGGTAAAATCTTCGATAAGAGAAAGTTGGCCAGTAGTAGGGAGAAATATTACTATAAATTTTTTGAAAACTGGACTAAAATGAGCCCAAAACCTGTTTAAACTGATCTTGTTTTATAACAAACAATATATATTATATATATTGTTTGTTAATCATACCCATCTTAACTGGTTTTGAGAGATTGATTCAAAAACCAATATCAATAGTACGCCCAAATTAAAGTGCTAGTTCATTTACTTATTGATACCTGTTACATTTTTTTTGACTTTGTATTTGCATTAAGATAAATCTATAAGACATTTAACACAAACTTATTGCAGTTTAATTTTTCTGTCATATTTTGTTTTCAGCTATCGTGTAGGGTAAAACAGTGTGTAGAAGATAATTCATTAACTATTGAACCTATAGCAGGAGACAATTCTTATCCAAGGTAATTTTTTATAGTTGTAAATTTTATCTGGTTAATAGTGAGAGTTTGAAGAATAAAAGAGAATGGGAAACAACTAAACATTCACTGAGTGACTTTTTAGCTCACCTGAGCTTTCAGCAAGCTCAGGTGAGCTATTGCTATCCATCCTCGTCCGTCATTTGTGTTTGCCATGTGTAAACTTTTTACATTTTAATCTTCTCCTCCAAAACCACTGGGCCAAATTTAATGAAACTTGGTAACCATCATGCCTGGGTGAAGCCCTTTCAGATTTGCACAAATGAAGGAGTTATGTCTCCTTGGGGGCCCATAAGGGGGGAAATAGTGAAAAACTTTAAAAATCTTCTCCTCTGAATCTACAAGAGATATACCGTAAATCCCCGGATATAAGACTAATTCGCCTATAAGACGGGGTGGGTTTTTCCCCGTCATTTTTTATGATTTCAGACGATACTGCACCTATAAGACGACCATGATTTTCAGACAAGGTCATATTGGTACCGGTATTTGATGCTACCGATCGGACCATAAACTTTACACTAATTTTCGCCTATTGTTTATATTTTTTATTTTTAATACCATACTTTTGAAATTAATTTCTTTGCCGTTTGATTCTAGTTCAATTTTGAATAAATCAGAAAACGTAAAAAAAAATTAGATGCCAGAACATCTCATCATCAGTAATCATGAAGACGTATATCTGTTCCGTTTTTAAATAAATTCAATAAAGTACATTTTAAAAATTTCGTTATTGTTTATTAGATTATCAATCAGCTGTTGAAGACAGGAACCCTGATACTCAATACATATAGCCCTTTACGTGTGAAGCAGACAAAGTGTGGTTTATGTAATTTCTAGATTGTTACTAAAAGTAAACAAAAAGAATAAAATAATGTACAGAATATTTCCCGCCTCTTTGATTACTGTACTTACCGAAACCTTGATGATTTTTTTTTATATCTTCTTTTAATCATTTATTTTAACTTTATTTTATCAAAAGATCATTAAATATACACAACTACAAAAACTTCAAAGCACATGATTCGCGTTTTTTGTATGTTATGAATCTTTAAAATATATCAACCATTATGAAACTGCAATATACAAACAAAGATGGCGGACATTACGATCGTGTGTGGACATTTTCTCAAGAATTTCAACCCCTCAGTTGTTTACCATCGTATAAGACGACCCCCCTTCTCAAAAAATAAATTTTAAGGTAAAATAACCCGTCTTATAAGCGGGGATTTACGGTACCTTAGTTATTTCATTTATAACATCCTTAGGTCATCTATTTTCAGATTTGCACAAATGGTAGCCATGGGGCTCAAATTGGGGAAATTGTAAGGCACTGAGTCGGGAAATTGCTGAAAATTATATATTTGTCACTATATCTTGAAAACTATTAACTTTTTGTATAGGCATGTATATTAGAATATTGTAGGTATTGACATGATGATCATTTTGATATATTGATCAGGTCATATGTTGAAAGGTCAAGGTCACAGCTGCAGAAGAAGACTTAAATTGCTAATTATCTTGAAAACTATTAAATTTTTGTATAGGCATGAATATTAGAATATTGTAGGTATTGACATGATTATCAATTTTATATATGGATCAAGTTCATATGCTGAAAGGTCAAGGTCACAGCTGCAGAAGAAGACTAAAATTACTAATTATCTTGAAAGCTATTAATTTCATTCATAGGCATGTATATTAGAATATTGTAGGTATTGACATGATAATCATACATGGTTCGAGGTCATATATGTTTGAAGGTCAAGGACATAGCTGCATAAGTATTCTGAAATTGATTAATGTTTTGGAAATTATTCATTGCATTACAGTTACTCCATGCATATTATATAAGCTACTTATAAAATGCGAGTGGATATATTTCTGATTAAGTTTTGTGGGAGTTCTTTACTTGAGAAAACTTTTAAAGTTTCTGTACTTAATATATTGTCTATTGCACTTTGCAAACAATATTGGTCATTCTTCAGGTGAGCGTTAAGGCCCATGGGCCTCTTGTTTAAAATCTTACTATCCCTAGCCTGGTTTCAAATATCTGTCGAGTTATGACAAATATCTCAATGTCAGAAACACTCATGTACATTTGCCCTTCATTGTCTTAACATAAAATAATATTCTGAATAATGCTTTATTTTCAGTGTCATATTTTCAAGGATTGACAATGCTTGGTGTATTCGCATTGTTTTATTTTCAATTTACAATTGGAATAGACCTTTGTTCCTTAAATCATCTTGATTTTGCTATCATTCAGTCTATTTGAATACATTGTAGAGCATGACTCCAGTTAAGAAGCATTTACCTATGCAATTATCTCACTGAATATCATTATTATACATCAGACTTGGTTTAAATGTTAAGCTTTCTAACCTAACCAACATTATTATCACTTTGAAAAAAAGGCTGTTCCATCAAATTTATATTTTTTTTTCAGAATCTTGGAAACACAAAACTGTGATACTGGAAATGTACTTTTTTTAGCCGTAATCTTATTTTTAGCGATTTCAGTGCTAGACAAAATGCGCTAATTTGTGTTTACCACAAATAAATGTTTATAATCAGTGATTTAATTACATGTATACCCTTACCTGCTGAAATATATAGTACTCATTTACCAACACTTTCGTACTTACCATAAAAACTGATGTAATTTATGCACCCTTGTAATTTACGCAGGTGGTTTATAAGCTAAAATTTGAATTTTTTTTTTTTTTTTTGTGGTGGGCATTAAGAGTTACCCTTGTCCTTACGTCCGTCCGTCCGTCACAAATTTCTTGTCCGAGACATATTTCCTGGACCGTTAAATGTATCGAGTTCAAACTTGGTATGGATGTGTAACAGCATTGGGCGGCGTTTGGCGTGCAAAAATGAGGTTTGTCACCTCAAGGTCAAAGGTCAAAATGTAGGTCATGTCTCGGAAAAATGCTTGTCCGGGACACATTTTCTGAGTTGTTGCATGTATTGAGTTCAGACTTGGTATGGATGTGAAACAGCATGGAACTGCGTGTCACATGCCATAATTGGGTATGTCACCTCAAGGTCAAAGGTCAACATGTAGGTTAACTTGGCTTGGATGTGTAATGGTGCTCAAGGAACAATAATTGACTTCATTTTTAGCTCAACTGGCTATAGCCAGCTGAGCTTATGGCATGGTTTTGCGTGCGTCCGTGCGTCCTTGCGTGCGTGCGTAAACTTTAATCTTCTCCTCTGAAACCACTGGGCCAATTGGAACCAAATTTGGTATGGAAGGTCCTTAGGTGGAGTAGACCAAAGTTTGTACCAGGCGACCCCGCCCGACATCCAAGATGGCCGCTGTTACTATAAATATCAAAAACACATAAATAGCCATTGCTGAGTCATTTTTTAACCGTTTTTGTTAGCTCACCTGAGCTCAAGTGAGCTTTTCTGATCAAAATTTGTCTGTCGTCGTCGTGTCGTCGTCGTCGTCGTCGTTGTCGTCGTCGTCGTCGTCCGCGGCTGTAAACTTTTACATTTTCGACTTCTTTTCTGAAACTACAAGGTGGATTTCAATGAAACTTGGTCAGATGCATATATGGGCTAGTGCAATTCAGATTTGTTCATGACGTTGTCCTAGCTCCCAAAACTAGGTCAAGGTGACCTATGGTTCAAAAAAACTTAAAAAATCTTCTTCTCCGAAAGCGAAGATGGTAGAAAAAATCTGATGTGATATTTGGCTTCTCTAGGGTCTTAAGCTTATAAATTGTTCATTTCATGAAATTTGGTAAATTAGGTTACGCGTTTTTGCGTTTAATTTTAAAAATTTCGTAAAATAGCTTCAAATTGTTATAACTTGACTATATGAATAGATATTGACATGGGATTTTCAGTTTTGACTTTTTCTTGAAATAACCTTCAAAATGGGGTCAAGGTCAAACTTCAAGGTCATGACCTAGTTTGTAATTTGTGCAGTTTTAGGCTATTTTCTTCAAAATTTTAAGAGATATATAATATCAAAACATTGTTAAAATGTTCAGCATGACAAAATGTAAAGAGGTACAAAGTTTCGTAACTGTATGATAATACATGTAGGAGTTGTTGCCCCTGAAATGTTATTTTTCTGCCAATGAAAACTCAAATTGTGCATTAGCTTGAAAACTATAAACTTTTTGTATAGACATGTATTTTAGAATATTGTAGGTATTGACATGACGAACATTTTGATATATGGCTCAAGGTCATACATTCGAAGGTCAAGGTCATAGGTGCATAAAAAGACTGAAATTGTTAATTATCTTGGAAACTATTAACTTTTTGTATTGGCATGTATATTAGAATATTGTAGGAATTGATATGGTAATCATTCTGTTATGAGATATATACTCAGGTTGGCCATATCCTCAGGTGAGCGTTAAGGCCCATGGGCCTCTTGTTCAAATTTGAAATGTAGAGAGTAGATAGCAGGGCATTCAACATATGTAACGGGTTTTTATGAGAAATTTTTCGTTGACCCGATTTTTACGAATTATGCAAATGAGGTGTAATATTTAATCAATTCTTTGAAAATCTTCTCCTCTGAAACCACTGGGCCAATTGGAACCAAATTTGGTGTGGAAGGTCCCTAGGTGGGGTAGACCAAAGTTTGTACCAGGCGACCCCACCCGACATCCAAGATGGCCGCTGTTACTATAAATAGCAAAAACACATAAATAGCCATTGCTGAGTCATTTTTTAACCGTTTTTGTTCAAATTTGAAATGTAGAGAGTAGATAGCGGGGCATTCAACATATGTATCGGGGTTTTTATGAGAAATTTTTCGTTGACCTGATTTTTACGAATTATGCAAATGAGGTGTAATATTTAATCAATTCTTTGAAAATCTTCTCCTCTGAAACCACTGGGCCAATTGGAACCAAATTTGGTGTGGAAGGTCCCTAGGTGGGGTAGACCAAAGTTTGTACCAGGCGACCCCGCCCGACATCCAAGATGGCCGCTGTTACTATAAATAGCAAAAACACATAAATAGCCATTGCTGAGTCATTTTTTAACCGTTTTTGTTCAAATTTGAAATGTAGAGAGTAGATAGCGGGGCATTCAACATATGTAACGGGTTTCTATGAGAAATTTTTTGTTGACCCGATTTTTACGAATTATGCAAATGAGGTGTAATATTTAATCAATTCTTTGAAAATCTTCTCCTCTGAAACCACTGGGCCAATTGGAACCAAATTTGGTGTGGAAGGTCCCTAGGTGGGGTAGACTAAAGTTTGTACCAGGCGACCCCGCCTGACATCCAAGATGGCCGCTGTTACTATAAATAGCAAAAACACATAAATAGCCATTGCTGAGTCATTTTTTAACTGTTTTTGTTCAAATTTGAAATGTAGATGGTAGATAGCGGGGCAATTAACATATATAACGGGTTTTTATGAGAAATTTTTCGTTGACCTGATTTTTACGAATTATGCAAATGAGGTGTAATATTTAATCAATTCTTTGAAAATCTTCTCCTCTGAAACCACTGGGCCAATTGGAACCAAATTTGGTGTGGAAGGTCCCTAGTTGGGGTAGACTAAAGTTTGTACCAGGCGACCCCGCCCGACATCCAAGATGGCCGCTGTAGATAGCGGGGCATTCAACATATTTAACGGGTTTTTATGAGAACTTTTTCGTTGACCCAATTTTCAAGAATTATGCTTAAGGTGTAATATTTAGTGAAATCTTTGAAAATCTTCTCCTCTGAAACAACTGGGCCAATTGGAATGAAATTTTGTGTGGAAGGTCCAAATGTCAGCCTGACTAAAGGTGGTACCAGGCAACCCGGCCTGACATCCAAGATGGCCGTCATAACTAAAAATAGAAAAAAAGACCATTGTTGATCTTTTTTCCCCCAATTGAGCTCAAATTTTTTAATATAGAAAGTATACTTTATGGGATTTAAAATATATAATATTCTTTTCTGAGAAAATTTTTATTGACCCAATTTTCAAGAAATATGCAAATTAGGTGTAATATTTAGTAAAAATATTTTCCTCTAAAATCATTGGGCAAATTGGAACCAAACTTCCTGTGGGAAGGTTCCTACATCGGCCTAAAACAAGTTTGAACCAGTCTAAGATGCCTGTTGTTACTAGATATATATATATATATATATATATATATATATATATATATATATATAAAAGCCATTGTGGATCCATTCTAAGCTCAACTGGCTAAACCCAGCTGAGTTTATGGCATAGTGAAGCATGCCTGCATGTGTGTGTTGCAAAGTAGGCTTCATTGAAGCAAAAATGGTCATAAGCTCAATTTATTTCCCATCTTAAGCTGATGAACCAATTATGGTAACCACATCACATTGTCTTAAAGGCACCACAGTGGCTGTGTGGTCTTAAACATTCGATGTTACGAATCACAGCACCATTCACCCCTGACATTGTGCATTAATGCCAAGTGGGCTAGCACTTCATCTTTGAAAGTTTGTCAGTTAACTTGCTGCTTGGTCGTGGTTTTCTCCTATAATCCAGTGTCCTCCACCATTTCCAAAATTGACAGTCTCCATATAAGTGAAATATTCTTGAGTTGAACGTTAAACAGCATTTCAATCGAAAACAAACATTGTCTTACATATGCAGCCAGTTGAGCATCACAGGCCCTATTGGGCCTCTTGTTTCAAAAGAAAACAAACCTCTTGCCATTCTGATTCAATTTGATATCAAAACAGTTGGAATAGAGGCTCGACAGCAAACAAAATTTGACTTATCTGCATATGATTCTTCAGTGACTCCAATAACTCCCATTGATGCCAAATTTTCACTATCAAAATCCAAGCAAATCTTGCAAATACACAGATCACAGTTTCCACTGAGATTATGCTGGGCAAGCACTATACACAAAGTACAGGGACAAACTGTGAATGCAATTGTTGTTTCATTTGAAGACACACTGCGTGATGGACAAGCATATGTAGCTCTTAGTAGAGTGAAAACTTTGGAAGGCCTTCACATACTCAAATTTGAAAGCACCAAAATTAAGAGTAGTAAACTTGTGGAAGCGGAAATGAAACGTATGCAAACTACTATGGCTATTCAAAATCCATGTGCAAATATTCAAACTGACATGGATTTTCAAATAATTCATTTAAATGCATGTTCAGTCAAACTGCATTTTCAAGACATTTTGCATGATCCTGTACTGTTGAGTGCAAATATCATTTGCTTATCAGAAACTCATCTCGCTAGCTGAACAGAATGTGTACAATATCCCAGGCTATGATTCTGTGCTCCTGCCAACAGATCGCTCAACAAACTGTCATGGACTGGCAATCTATTTTAAACAACCATTACAATTACTTGAAAAAAGAACACAAACATGGTGTAGTTGTATGGAACTTTTGCATTTTTCACTTGACTGCACCAGGCCATTACAAATCATTCTACTGTATAGATCACCATTAGGGAAGATAACAACCTTCTATGAAAACTTAATTCAATATCTAAGCTTATATCCACTGCAAAATTGCCTTATTCTTGGTGACTTAAACATTGATAAAACAAACTTTCCCACTGCATATGCAACACTTAAAACTTTCTTCAAATCCAAGAATTTTGACCAGATAGTTGAGAATTTCACAACACTGTATGAAACGCAACTAGATTTAATATTTTCTAACATACCTTCACACCATGAAAGTCAGACAGTTTGGAACCTACTATTCTGATCACAACATTCAGCACCTGTCAATATCCAACTAGGTATTTCTTTTCATTTTTAGCTCACCTGACGGAAAGGTCATGTGAGCTTATGGCATGGCGTGGTGTGTGTATGTGCGTGCGTGCGTGTGTGCGTCGTTAACACCTATTTTTGACTTCTCCTCCAAAACTGCTGGACAGATTTCAATGATACTCTGTCAGAAGCATATATGGGCTGGTGCAATTCAGATTTGTTCATGGCGATGCCATGGCTACCATAACTAGGTCAAGGTGACCTAGGGGTCCAAAAATCTTAAAAAATCTTCTTCTCCGAAACCAATGATGGGAGAAAAAATCTGATGTGATATTTGGCTTCTCTAGGGTCTTATGCCTATAGTTTGTTCATTTCGTGAAATTTGTTCGAAAAATGGGTTACGCGTTTTTGCGTTTAATTTAAAAAAATTTCGTAAAATGGCTTCAATTTGTTATAACTTGACTATTTGAACAGATAATGACATGAGGTTTTCAGTTTTGACTTTTTCTTGAAATGACTTTTAATTTAGGGTCAAGGTCACAAATCAAGGTCATGACCTAATTTGTGATTTATGCAGTTTTAGGCAATTTTCTTGCAAATATTTAGAGATATATGAAATGAAAACATTGTTAAAATGTTCAGCATGACAAAATTTAAAAAGGTTCCAAGTTTCGTAACTATATGATAATTCATGTAGGTGTTGTTGCCCTTGAAATGTTATTTTTGGCTTATAAATACTAAAATTGTGAATTAGCTTGAAAACTTTAATCTTTTTGTATAAGCATGTATATTGAAATATTTTAGGTATTGTGACAACAAACATTTTGATATATGGTTCAAGGTTATATGGTCAAAGGTAAAGGTCACAGCTGCAAAAGAAGACATAAATTGCTAATTATCCTGAAAACTGTAAACTTTTTGTATAGGCTTGTATATTAGAATATTGAAGGTATTGTGACAATGATCATTTGATATATATTTCAAGGTCACAGCTGCAAAAGAAGACATAAATTGCTAATTATCTTGAAAACTATTAACTTTTTGTATAGGCATGTATATTAGAATATTGTAGGAATTGATATGAGGATCATTTTGATATATGGTTTAAGGTCATATGTCCAAAGGTCAAGGTCACAGTTACAAAAGAAGACCTTAATTGCTAATAATCTTGAAAACTATTAACTTTTTGTATAGGCATGTATATTAGAATATTTTAGGTATTGACATGACGATCATTTTGATATATGGTTCAAGGTTATATGGTCAAAGGTCAAGGTCACAGTTGCAAAAGAAGACCTAAATTGCTAATTATCTTGAAAACTATTAACTTTTTGTATAGGCATGTATATTAGAATATTTTAGGTATTGACATGACGATCATTTTGATATATGTTTCAAGGTTATATGTTGAAAGGTCAAGGTCACAGCTGCAAAAGAAGACATAAATTGCTAATTATCTTGAAAACTATTAACTTTTTGTATAGGCATGTATACTAGAATATTGTAGGAATTTATATGACAATCAATTTGATATATGTTTCAAGATCATATGTTTAAAAGGTCAAGGTCACAGCTGCAAAAAAAAGACATAAATTGCTAATTATCCTGAAAACTGTTAACTTTTTGTATAGGCATGTATATGAGAATATTGTAGGTATTGTGACAACGATCATTTTGATATATGGTTCAAGGTCATATGTTCAAAGGTCAAGTTCACAGCTGCAAAAGAAGACATAAATTGCTAATAATCTTGAAAACTATTAACTTTTTGTATGGGCATGTATATTAGAATATTTTAGGTATTGACATGACGATCATTTTGATATATGGTTCAAGATCATATGTTTAAAAGGTCAAGGTCACAGCTGCAAAAAAAGGACATAAATTGCTAATTATCCTGAAAACTGTTAACTTTTTGTATAGGCATGTATATGAGAATATTGTAGGTATTGTGACAACGATCATTTTGATATATGGTTCAAGGTCATATGTTCAAAGGTCAAGGTCACAGCTGCAAAAGAAGACATAAATTGCTAATAATCTTGAAAACTATTAACTTTTTGTATGGGCATGTATATTAGAATATTTTAGGTATTGACATGACGATCATTTTGATATATGGTTCAAGATCATATGTTTAAAAGGTCAAGGTCACAGCTGCAAAAAAAAGACATAAATTGCTAATTATCCTGAAAACTGTTAACTTTTTGTATAGGCATGTATATGAGAATATTGTAGGTATTGTGACAACGATCATTTTGATATATGGTTCAAGGTCATATGTTCAAAGGTCAAGGTCACAGCTACAAAAGAAGACAATTGCTTATTATCTTGAAAACTTAAACTTTTTGTATAGGCATGTATATTAGAATATTGTAGGTATTGATATGACGATCATATATGGTTCAAGTTCATGTATGTTCAAAGGTCAAGGACATAGCTGAATAAGTATACTAAAATTTGTTAATGATTTGGAAATTATTCATTGTACTACAGTTATTTCATGCATATTATATAAGCTAATTATAAATGAAATGTGACTTGATGTATTCCTGATTAAGTTTTGTGGCAGTTCTTAACTTGAGAAAACTTGTAAAGTTTCTGTACCTAATACATGTATACTGTGTTTGCGCTTTGCAATCAATTTTGGACATATCCTCAGGTGAGCGTTAAGGCCCATGGGCCTCTTGTTATTAATGAAATCATTAATGTCATATAATGAAGATATTTAAAAATATTCATTGTCATTTCAGTAAATTAAATAGACTCTCCTCTCTTCAATTAAATGAAAAATCGTTGATTTGTAATATTTTTTTTTTACAAATTACATATGTGCCACTTTCAAACATGTTGTCCTTTTCAAATATTCCATCAATGTTTGATTAATATCAAGCACTATAAAAATGAGTGTGAATTATTTTTATATTCCATTTCCATCAATTTGACATCAAAACTGATCAATGTATTGAACAGTTTTTTCTTCACCATGACCTTTTGCCTTGTATATCTGACATTGCAAAGAAATATGTGCATAAAACTTGTGACATCACATAAATGAACATATCATAAGTACAAAGTTTCAATACAGCATGCATGATGAAAAATGTAACAATCTGCAGTTCAAGCAATGTACAAATAATTGAAGGTTTAACCAGTTTTATAACCCATACAGCTTACCAATGCATGTAACACAATCTGGAATCTGTATACCCATCAGGAACATTAACTGTGGTTTACCATTAGGTTCTCATCCTAACAAACCTTACAGGAACCTCATTAGTCAAGCAGTATAGATCACTGCATCTTAAGTGATCAAAATAACTTCTCATCTCATAGATTACAAGTTCAAATCAAACTCAAACGAATTAGATTATTGCTATGAGACGTCTACATCCTAGTTTAAGACAATTGCCAGTAACTCCAGAAAGTTGGTGGTTCTATCCACATATTCTAGGATTTTTCTCCATCACTAGAACTGGTATGGTTGTATATAACCTGTAATCCAACAATACATCCATTGCCCACAAATCATAACAACAATGCACAGCCTTTTATGTGTAGTGTACCCTACTGAAGTAAGTTACAACAGTGACAAAAACAGCACGGGGGCACCATGTCATATTTCTAGTTTTTTTTTTTGTTTTTTTTATATAAAAAAAAAAAGAGCTTCAACTCATGTTAAATTCGCACCCAAAAAATTTCCAAAAATCGCTGATTTTGAATATTATCAGAGGAAGTGGTTTTTTGTCTATTTAAGTGTTTTGTTTCAGTTTGTTGTATTTTACTTGTTTTAATTAACTTAGATCAGATTTTATTAATTTTCATTTAAAAAATTTACGGCAAGTAGATTTCTATCATTACAAAAAAAATTAATCTACACATTTTTTTTTTTTTTTTTTTTTTTTTTGGTTTGCAAACAAAGAAGCTTATCGGCTGTATCAGATCATTAGCGTATTGCTGTATGTCTTCCAAAATTATAATCATAGGTAGAATTATCAAAAAAAAACAAACAGACAACTACTCACATGTGTCGTGAATTCAGTTTAATCAACAATTTACATCATTGTATGATACTTTACTCAACCGACAGAGGAAAGAAACCAACCTTACTGTGTATGTAAACAGGATCTTGATTGGTCAAGAGCATCTTCTTGACCCAAGCTATGATTTTCTACTTATCAGCCTATTCGCATTTAAACCATCAATGCACATTAGACTTCTAAACAGTAGTTATTACTACTAGTTAACCATTTAATTGGCCGATAACACTATCGAGTTACGGCCTCTGATCCGCTAGAGGGATACTACTTCCGGGGAGTTCATGGTTGTAAACAACTTGGTTGCTACTATCTTTAATCTATTAAATGTTTGGTGTTTCAGTTAAAATACATCGATTATTTTATGTAAAATGGTTATATATATAAAATTTGCAGTTTTGTTGTTTTTATTTTCTGTACTTGTCATTTAAATCAAACAGTGTAAAGCACTGATTTTTTGCAGTCAGAGTTGATGTCTATGTTGACTTAATTTTGACACTTGATCAGGTAATAGGGGAGGTCTTGACCTATGGAATTGAACATATATTGCATGCTTAAAACTTTTTAAGTATACAAGATCATCCAGACAAGGATACAACCATTAATCTTTAATTAACATGTATACCCACGGGTGAATATACACACATATTTGAAGATACCTGTGTATATCCACACCTTGACATGGTCTGATATACATAGTTATCCCGACTTTCTATACATCAAAGGTTTTTATTTTCCCAAAATAACTTGAAAATTTTTGACATTTGTATATTTGATGGAAGGAAATTGTTTACAGTAAACAACTATAATTGGTATTCAATTTGAGATAATCTGAACACATTTCACAAATACTAAGAGCCCGTTTGAACAAATTTTATAATTATGCAAGCCATGTTAATAATTGTTAATATAAAACTTCAAATGTCATTAAAAAGCACTAATTATTTATCTTTGTATCAGTCATAATCACTACGAGACCTTTTCTCTCTATCAGCCATAATCAATACGAGCCCTTTTCTCTCTATCACTCATAATCACTACAAACCTTTTCTCTCTATCACACATAATTACTTTGAACTCCTTTCTTTCTATAATCACTTATATTCATTATACCGGTATTCCATTATTTCCCACAGAAAAAAAAAACAACTTTTATTTTAAATCTCTCTCTTCTCAAGACAGAGAGAGAGCAAAAACATTTGCTGATAATAATAAATTGGCTTGGTTATAATTTGTTTGGTTCTGTTTGTTTTAGTTGAAACGTTTTCACTTTGTTTTGAATACCAATCGGAATGTTTTCAAATACTGTGATAATAACAATTATTGCACGTCAGTTTTAGACATATAGCCTGTGCTGACAAGGGTTTTCATAAACTTTAAAAAATAATAATAATAAAGCAAAAGATAAATAAATCAAATCATAATACAAAAATTAATTGTTTGTAGTCGTTACTTTTTAAACTTATTGAATTAAGTAATATTTTCCTTCTTTTTTTTTTTTTTTTGGTAAATAAATACTGCGGATCGTGTAAGTAAATAGGACACAAGTGTATTTATAATTTTTAACTGTTTTCATGTTTAATATTACATATTGTATCTCTCTGGCATCAGTAAGTGAATAATAATTCTCACTACTTAAAAATGAAGAAAAATACAAAGATTTATGATGTATAATTCTGAAACATTTTTTTTTATATACACCAAAATCTAAGTCAACCCTATATTACTTATATCCAGGTTAAGCATGTACGAGATCGATTACTAAGTATAATGTACTATTTACTATAAAAATTGCAACATATGATGATTTTTTTCCATTTTATTATGGATAAATTCTATGGGCTAACCCTCCACGTTAACTGAGCACGTGTCCAGATAAGGTCAACATACGCATCGTCAAATCGTATAAAATCGATTTTTAACACTGTAATGACAAGTAAACATTTGTGAACATTTTGAAGGAAAAAATTTAAAAAAAAAACAACTCGGAAACAATATAGTTATTGATATGTTATTGTAGTCCCTTTTGGAAATTCAATTCTACTCTCCGGTAATAGTAAAATCAATTCGAAACTCATAGTCTGTTTCTAAAATTGATTTCTACCAATGGTGAGTGCACTAATTTAATGATTGTGCAAATTAGTACCAACATGTCATTTGCGCTAAAATTTGATTGTGCGAAAATAAGTACATTAACAGTAATTTTAACTTTCTGTACTGCTATCAAACATTTTATGATTGTAAATATATGAAATAGCATTTAACTTGAGTGTATTCATTTAGTATTTCCAATGAGAGTCAGAAATGGGAATTGTTTTACATGAACGGCACTTCATTTAAGTTGCCTTTCCTGACTTTCATTCATAATATTGATTGAATACACTAACATAGCATGTTATTACTTAATCATATCAAAATAAATAAAAAAAAAAAAACCTGGGCATCTTAAATTTATAAGATAATTATCTTTAGATGAACAAATAGTCTTCTGTTTGCTTATTTTATGTCCCAAGTTTTCATTAATGAACATACATGAAGGAGCATCAAGTATTTCCTCTAAATCAGAAGAAGTTTTGCCAAGTTTCTGTTTTGTACCCAGCATTAATATCCCACCCATCCCTCATCTGCAACTTGTGAAGATTTGAATTTAAAGTACAGTAAGTTATGATGTAAAGTACAACCCCCTCTTGAAAATATTTCTCTTCTCAAGTTTTCTGTTCTTAAGTTATTTCATAATCCCACTGCCACTATGGTAGAGATTTCTCATCAAATCCTAAGAGCAAACAAGTGGTTATTTTTAAAGTACATTTTTTTTTCAATAAATGTAAATTTAAATTTTTTAAATTGTAAATGTTAATCATAATTTAAAACTATATTAAGTACATCATATAATTTTTTTTTCAATATTTTATTTTTTTCAGGAAATGTTACTTAACACAGAGTAATCATCTGTGTAATTACAAGATAAAGCTCGGAGAAGATCAAGTTTGGTATCCTGTGTCACAATTATGTAGAAATAGAGTGAGTAGTATCATTTAATCCTTCATTTTTAGAAAGAGTTGAGTAATGGTGTTTAATATCCCATTGAAGAATATTTTACTTATATTGAGACGTCGTCACACTGATGGCATTATACAGCAGGGTTCTTTATCGTACAATGCCTGCAATGACACGGGACCTCGTTTATTTTAAGTTCCCATCCAAAAGAACCATGACTTTCATTTCGTAATGCCGAGTGCTTGGCGAAAGAACAGTCACTACCCACTTTCAAGTCTTGGGTCAGACCAGACCAGGGTTCGAACCCACGACCTTCCACTTACTGAGCGAGCACTTTACCAATTGAGCTACTGCAGTGGTTACATTTTTAGAAGGATCCTTAATCCAAATGAAAAGAATTATGTATCATTGTAAATGGGGAGATAAGGGGATGACAGGGTCAGCATGTCAGTCAGTCTATCCATCCATATATATACATTTGTCAATCATTTCCAAGCTAAGTTATTATCTTTATATCGCTTAAAATTATTTATGAATATTTATATATATATATATATATATATATATATATATATATATATATATATATATATATATTACATTTCAATTTGAATTGCGATTCTCCTCAATTCAGAAAATTTAGAATAGAGAATTTTGCATGTGTAGTAATTATCTTTATGTTATTACAATTTTACATGATACAAAATATTTGTTATCTTTATTTCACTTATTTATCTGAATTCATTTATTAAATATGATTTTTTTTGTAGGGTTGTATGAATTTAAAAAAAAACAACCATTTATCACATTATTCATAAATATATTGTGCATCCATTCAAGAGTTACTTAAATATTTTCACATTTTCTTTAAATACATATTTAATTTTTTTTTTTTTAAATGATATATATTTATTTTGATTTCAATTTAAATTTGTTTTTTACAGATAGCATCTGTCTGTGATTTCTATACATACATCAGATATATATGTCAAGGACTTGTTAAAAGAGAAGGTAATTATAGATTTCTCAGTATCGCAAAAGATCTGTCAATATCAAATCTTGTCTGAAAACTTCAACAAAGTCATGATGACAACATGGTTGCTATCACAACAATTCTTTTTGAGACAAATATGTTATTGTCACTCTTCAAAAAAAAAAAAAAAAAATCTGATATAGGAATTGATTGACTTGCCAGAGTACATGGAACTATGTTCATAAATCTATCGGGGTACATTAAGCATGATATTTGGCAGTTCAGGGGAAGATACTCTTACATTGTGGAGGTAGATTTTTGTTGATTACAGTAAACATGGCAACAAGGTTTGCAAATCAGAATAAGAAATCAAATTTGAGAAGCCTATTGCTGGGGTTCAGGGTACATAAATCTTTGACAGGGTACATGGGGGGGGGGGGGGGGGGGGGGGGGGGGCATGTAAGCTGTCAAAAAACTATAATATACATTATCCACTGGCAAATAAAGTTTGAGAGGGGCTATAGAAATCTGTCTGTACATTTGTACATATTGTCAGCATTGTTACCACATTATTTAATTAGAAGAGAATGAAAATAGTTCTATTTAGTCACGGAATATAATGATTTAAGACAGGCATAAAAATTACTGAAAAAAACCATGTATTTTTCAAATAGATATAATTTAACGGAAGACAACAATATATGGTTGGTTGGATACACATAAATATTCAAATATTATCAGTAGACATTTTGATTATAAATGATTCACATTATGTAGAATTTTTTTCTCTTTTTTCAGAAAGGGAATTATATTATGAGATTGTGAGATTACGGAAACAGATGGCATTAGCAAGACTTGGTTATTAATGTTTATTTTACTTTGCTAGATGTGAGATGTCTTGCCAAGATATTGTGAGAATGAGTTTGAATGTGTCAAGATGCTTTAGGTGAGAATGAGTGTGAATGTTTCAACATGTTTATGAGAGAATGGTTAATATTGATATAAATACATATATCATTCTAAACGCTTTTAAAGCACTTGTTTCTTGAATGTGATTGTCTCAATTTATGTATATGGTGTTTTTAATAATCAAATACTCAATAACCATAGCAACCAGATATGTTTGTGGAAAGAAAATAATTTATCATTGTTACTTTTAAAACCCTACAGACCTTTCTTTATTTTCGAGCTAAGTGAAAATCATATGGTTAAAAAATATTTTTTATTTTGGTGTACATGTATATACAAATTAAATGGGGAGCAATTTCATGAGTTCTGTTTGTATTAAGAATTTACTATAATGCAAAGGTTTCCAATTCTGATTTATTTACATGTAAATATTTATGGTTTACATAGTGTTTTGTTTCTGGAAAATACCCATTTCCAAAAGGAATATAAATTTGTACATGTTTATACATGTTATTATATATTCTTACACATGACTGAGAAGAAAAAAATCTTGAAACTATTGTCTTTTCTTACTAAAATATTTGGTTGAATGATTGTAAAACCAAACATGTTGAGTTTATATTTATACATCATGGTTACAAATTGTTGAGTTTGCAAAAATATATCACCATTATTTTAATGTTAAATGTTCTTTTAACCCTGTGTATAAATCCACCGAAAAGTTTTTTGTACATCAACAGATAAGATTAATGATAATCAGCTTTCCATATTATTGTTTAAAAATTACAATATATTTTATAAGTTAAATGGGCATTCATAAAATGTATATATAAAATTCTTATTTTTTATTTACAAAAACCGAAACCGAGAATTGTTTGTTTTTTCTGGTTCAAGCTTTGATACAGTGCTGAAATATCTAGTAATTTGTTTTAAATTATGTTGTCTGTTTGTATTTGTTAATAAGTAATTAACACAAACTAAAAACCATGTAGCAAAAACTTTTTTGTAAGTTATTTTATATTTAGATTCCTGTTTTTGATTTGTAAATGCAAACTTAGTTTCAAAACACCATTTTTTTTTTCTTTTTCTTTTTTTTTTCTTTCTTTCTTTCTTTCTGTCGATTTGAGTAAGCTATTCCCTATTTATCCATGAACACTGATATTGCAATGCAATCTCTTTGTCTAAAGCCAGTAAAAATATTGTTATGCCTGCAGCATTATTTTTAAATTTAACTTTCACTCTTGAAATTCAAAAGCATTTTTCTTTTCCATATTTTTTTAACACTAACATTTTGATTTATTGGTAGTTTATTTTATTTTTAAATCATTTTAATAAACACATAGATCAAATATACAACAATCCAATTTATGCTTCTTTTTATTTTCCTGCAAATATGCATATTGGTTAAAAATATAAATAACTTTGTTAGAAAGGAAAGTTAGAAAGGAAAATTATTACTTCAAATGTTTTTTAAATAATTTTTTCAGGTCAAATTTTTGATATTTTAGGGCTCATTTGAGTAATTTTAAATGAGTCAAGAAAAATATAAAAATTGAAAAATTGAAAAAAAGCTAAAATCATCAGTTTGATGAATATCAAAATCATCACAGATATTACTAAAAATATAATAGAGGTTTTTAAAGTACAATTCACCTTCGTGATAAACATGTAAATATGGTCATAAACTTCTGCATGTTTTATGTGTGTGTTTATTTCAATAGAAGTGGCCTGATAAGTCAGATTATAACTTGTAAAAAAAGTACTGTAAATAGTAAATGGACTGTTTATTTCTGCAGCTAATTACTGTTTAGTTTGTTTAACATACAATTATATAAAATAAATTTTGTCCATTGTCTACAACAATGGTCTGTTGTTCTCTCTCGGCATTCATATTTTCTCCAACACTCCAAATCGGGTAAAAGTGAAAGAATTTTGACTGCAATGTAAATCAGTATTTCTCCACTCTAATCCTGTTCTCATAACAAATACAAATATATGTATACCTTTTCAAAAACTTTGTGATTATATGCTAAGCCAATTTCATCAATAGTAAAATTACTAGTAACCAAATTTCCAAACTTTTCTGAAAATGTAGTCTGTTTTAAAGTATTTTTTCATAAATTTGCTAAAATGGGTTACTTTTTTTAAAGAATATTTCAGAAATTAATTGCCAATTGTGATTTTGGCTACCAGTAATGGAAACATAGACTAAGTAAAAATTATCCAAAAACTACACAGATTTAGTTATGTTGGGTTTTAGATTTCTTTCACATATGAGAATAGAAGTTGGAATATTTAGTTCATAAAGAACTAGACTGCTATCCAGTCTGTCATACAATCAGAGGTATTAGTATTTAAAATTAAAATTGCTCAAACACAATAGTCATTAATTTTGGACTTAAAAGTTTGTCTGCACCTTTTTGCATCAACAGAATTTAGAAAAAATTACTTAATTATTTTTCTATCTCTGTCATAAAAATTTTACTAAAATAACTGCCATTAATAATGGTGCCATTTAAAAACTTTCAGACTATATTTTGTATCATTTAAAAAGATATATAAAAAAAACCATTTTTGTCTAGAACTCTTCTAGTATTGAAAAACAGTTCAGCTGTAAAAGTGCTAAGTCTTTTGAAGCTCAACATAATTGCCAATGTCTGGTGAAATTCAGAGATATTTGGTTTGAGGTGATGCAAATTAGCATCTTTGAAGATTGAATTTTTTTTTCTCAGAAACTACTTACCAAGGAAAGATATCTCTCTTTAAATCTTACATGGGAAGGGAAGAGAAGAGAAGTTACTTCTTGTCAAACAAATTTTTTCTGATCCATTTAATATTTATCATTTAGTTTAATTTTATCTTTGTAACTTGTCAGAATTAAAAGTTTATTGATCATGGACTTTTGGTGCATAAGCTAAGCCTTAATAACTTAACATATACTTTGTATATAAACATTTATTTTATTTTAAGAATTTTTTTTCTGAAGGTAAATGTTATACATGTAATAGATTTTTGCTTAGTTTTGCCTAATAAATTATACATGTAATAGATTTTTGCCTAGTTTTGCCTAATAGATAATTTTTAAAAGATCATTGATCACACACACACACACACACACACACATATATAATTTAGTTTATTGTTAAAAAGCTTGCTTTGGGGGTGGTTTGGCATTGATGAAATTTAAGTTGCAAAGATGATATGCAAAGGGGCTGGACCCTACCTGACAATTTCAGATTTTAAAAAATGCTTGACTGTTTTAATGGGTTTAGAGGTGTAAGATAATGTAATTAAATCCAAAGTATAAAATAAAAATAATTTGCTAACCTTATATTTTTACCATTGAATTAATTATGTTATAATTTTGTCAGGAATATTTTATAAAACATTCTAAAAGTCTGTAGTAAAGAAAGAATAATAAAAATTATATGTAAAACTTATGATCATATACTAGTATTTTATTATTTCTATTTCCCTTTAAAACTTAGTGTGTGACTGTGTCAGAACAAATAATAGTATGTATATTTAATGTTTAATTCTTCCACAATATTGTGTCACAGGTGTAAATTTAAGAACCATATCTTGTGCAATTTTATGTATACATGTACATTTTTTATCCATGCAATGTGTATATAAATGAAATGGCTAACATATTCTGTTTTCTATGCTGACTGAAGTGGAATTTGTTGATGGAAGTTCTCTGGCCATATTGAGAGAGAGAGAGAGAGAGAGAGATTGGAACTTTGAAATTTATGTATTTTCTTAAAAATAATCATTGTAGCAGTTTGTCAGTTTGAATGGTTCTAAAATAATTATTTCATGTTGAAATTGAAAGTACAAGCAAACCTAATTGGACATATTATGTAAATAAACTAACACTCTAAAAGATATTTTCTATATGTATATGCAGTGTATTTGTATTATGAAATAATAATTTTAAATATGTCATCTATTTTAATTATGTCATCAACTCATTATTTGTCTCAGATGCTTTGACCTTTTTGTGTATGATATGTCAATTTCATTGTCATGGTCAATTGGAAAGGTCAAGGTTGAATGAATATACATCCCATATATGTGTAAGACACACTGTTTTTAATTCCACATTGGTAAGATGTACATTAGTTTTCATTGTTATGTTTTTATATATAAATGTTGTTATAAAGTGATTTTTTTTGTTTAAATGTTTATAACCTGTTGATCAGGAGGTTTTATATGTCTGTAAATATGTTTTAGTTCTTAATATAAAATATAAACAATAATATATTACCTATAAGATTATATAAAATAATGGTATTTAAACAGCATCACATGGTCTTCAAAAAAAAATTATGATTTTCATGGTAATTCTTTAAAAATAAGTAGTTCAGTCCGGTCACATGTACATAGTACAGAAAAAGTTTATACCTTGCCCTCAGAGGGAGATTGAGCTTTACCAGCCTCTGTATTTATGTTTTGGTTAGTGTTTTGCTTGACAAGATGTGCTGAGAAGGAACAAGTCTGTATTTGCAAGAGGTAGATTAAAAATGGTCATTCTCTTTGCCTCTGGATTCGAACTCTTAATTAAAAAATGGAAAATGTCACATTTCATAAATAAAATGAAATTTAAGAAAACAGTCCTGTTCTAAATGAAAATAATTTTTTCTATCCTAATCTATTATCATTGTAAAACCATTTAAAACCAAATTGAGAGAATAGATTTCATTTATGACATAGAAATGCACAAAAATAGTTTGTCACTATGACAAACAATTAATGGGTCTTAATTCATTTAATTGTTTTGTGAAATTTTGAAATATTTCAGTGTATTTGGCATGTGAAAAACATATTCTGTTTTTGCCAACAACTATTTTTTCTACTGGTTACAATGCAGTTTTTAGCAATTACAACAATTACTTCAAAATGATAAATTTCTGAAAACTGTACCTAATAGAGGTACATAAGGGGTACCATTCAACACGGGTAATCACTGCTAATTTACAACAAAAAATTAACTTCTTTGTATTGCTGTAGGTAGGGGTATTATGCAGTGCTAAGATTGGTCTAGCTAATTAAATTTAGTATTGTGAAGAAATACATACAAAACATTATGTTGACTTTGTTGTGTAGTTGTTATCAGAAATGTTCAATTTTTCTTTATTTTTTTATAAAAAAATATTCCAACAGTGTTTTATTTTGTTTTGTTTTTTTTTTATTATTATTATTTTATTTTGTTTTTTTTTTTTTTTTTTTGGTTGTGTAATTA